>RXPK01000245.1:896529-1173632 GCA_004143645.1 Protaetia brevitarsis | reverse complement strand
TCATGACTTAGGCTGATGAGTCTGCGTTAATGTCGCATTTGACGAAAGCGTGGGAAAAAAAGGTCAGAACGATGTAGCCTCACACTTATTTCATTTTTAGTGACGGTGTCCTGGTGGCTAGAATAAGAACTATGCGATGGTACGTTTTCTATACTTCGTCGTCCACGTGCTAAAACTTAGTGTCATCCATATCTTCCCAATAAGAGGTCACTCTTTTATGCCCAATGATCAAGATTTTTCCATAATTAGCAAAAAGAAAAAAAAAGTGACGATTGAGACACTCCAGGAGTGGGATAACATTACCGCAAACTGTCCGTCAAAGCCTTCGCCTTTTAAGGTCATCAATGTTAATCAATCAAACCTCTTTGATGTAAAGAAAGCTATCGAGCCATATTTCTGGAAAACACCAAAACCACTGAAAATGAAAATTCTCGGAATGTACAAAATTTCGCAAGAAAATCCTGATATTGTTTTAGTACGAGATTCATACTTTGGGCCATGGAGCAAATCATTTTTTAGAAGGAAAACCAAGCTTACAAAAGAGCTTACCTTGACACCTTTATACACAGGACCTATTGCTATAAACCCGTTAAAGGTGAGATGTTTTCTAGATTTGTGTCCTACTCTAAGCAAAAGTGAAAATAAAGCATTTTATTATCCTTCGATCAAAATAGGAGTCAGCAATCAAATCAGAATATAGAAGAGGTTGATTCTGAAGATAACAGCAGTTGATGTGAAAGTTAACTCGCTTGCAATACAGTTCAGTTTTATAGTTTCTAATATTTTTTTTGAAATATTGCAATCTTTTTCTTGCAAAAAAACTCCTAGTCAGTCAAACTTTTTTTCTCTGTAATAGCGGAAACAAGCCTTCATTTTCATAATCCGCCCTACTTAATGTCTTTTTTTTCCGATTTTTCCATATAAAGAGATTTGAAATGTTCAGCTTAATTAGTAACATATTGGGTTTTTATTAATTTCCCACAATTTTGAAATTTGGCAAAGGCTGTTTTTGTAATAAACGCTTCAATTTACGTTTAGGTTTAAGTTTATTTTCCAAAATGGACAAAATAAATACTGGGGTATGTCGCAAAGTAGAAAGATAATAACATTACAACAAAGAAAGACAATTACGAAACGAGTGGCAATTTTAGTTAAAGAGCTTTATTTAGTTTCAATGTGAAAAGATAGTTTCCAAGAAAAAAAAATACGAAACGAAATTTGAAAAGACTTAAGTATATGAAAAAGTTAGTTTTTAATAAGGGATTTATGGGGTATTAAATGGTAAGTAATCTAATCGCTCCTTTAAAGTAAATAAAATAAAATGATTTTGTTTGCAAAGAACTATATTTTTTTTTTTGTTTCGAAAATAATACATAATGACCAGACGTTTTTAACGAAGCAACTATGTTATAACTAATCCTGAAACTTTTATGAATAAATTTAAAATTACTATTCACCCTAACAACTACACCCCCATCCATCATGTTTAAAATTTAAAAATATTTTAATCAATTTATTTTTTATCGCTGTAGTTATTGTAATTTCCAAGACATTGCCAGCTTTTGCTCCTGTTACATACTCTGTACATAAAGAAAAAAATCAATTATATAAAATTATATTCTAAGATTTTCACGAACGGAATATACATGTAAATATGTATGTATGTGGGTATAGCGGAATAAGCACAACATGCTCATTGAGCTTCACATTTTTAAATGTATTCTATAACAGTTCACTGACATATGTTATGCATATATGCATATGTAACAACGTATACGATTTCAGTTAATATTTTCATTTGTACACCTACTTATTACCCATGCACCTATTGTACAGAAAAAACGATTTTGTTCAGCGATCGTTTAGTTATGTACTACACTTCATACGAAATTACGATAATCATAAACTTTGTACCTACTGACGCTTGCTAGTTTGATTAGAAAAAAAAAAGATGCAGCAATTTATATTTATTTAATGCAAGCGATAATTTATTTCACACAGAAGGTTAATGACATCTGTTGTTATTATTGGTCAATAATTCAACTTGTCCTACATTCCTATCTATGTATATAATATACAGTATGATACATTCGTGGCCCAAGGTTGGCCGTTTATGTTTGTGGCAACTTCTGAATATTTTATATTACTTATATGCACAAACATTTACCGGTATGATATGGTGGCGTTAAATATTCTGGGTAAAACTGGATTCAAATATACAGAGTGTCCCAACGGTGCGAGGACGGAAGATTGCCTATAAACTAAGAGTATTTTCAAAAAATTATTCATGAATTATTATAGATCGTACTTGACTGTATGTCCTAAAAATATTTTAATTTATACAGAGTGTACCATTTTTCTGCTACATATTAAAGTCATATTTTTTAAATGGAACACTTTGTATTTTATTGAATATTGGGATTGACCGCTTTAAAAGAAACACATTTTATTAATATACTAAATGGCTTTGATCATCAGTTCTTTTGTTATTTACTGTGTTATAGGAAAAAGACCGAAATTTAACGACTTACTACATGGCCATTTTTTTAAATTAAATTTTCAAATCCCGACCAAACTTATTTTATTACTTTAGTTTTTAATCACCGTAGCCCATATAACGATATTTAGATGTTTTATACAGGATGTTCCATAATGCAGAATGTAATTTTCCTCGAAAATTTTTAATGGAGCACCATGTATATTTTTACACCATTCGATTCGTCTTCTCACAAGCCTTTCTTTGATACCACATTTGTTGGGGTGTAGCACGACAATTATTTTTTTTTCCAAAAAAAAAGTTGGTAATGAATAAAATATGAAAACACAGCATCTATGAAAACAAAAAAAAATGAAACACTATGATTGGTTGTTGCCTAGTTACTGTCAAAATCTGTCATTATTAACGTGTATATAATAATATATAAGAATAAAAATAGGCAATTTATTTTTACATATACATTTCTATTCATTATTGTCCTGAAATTGAAGTATGAATAAAATGTTAGAAACGAAGATGGCAATAAAAACACTGAGTCTCAAACCAATCTACTGAAGTTGTACTTCAAAATCTCATCACATTTAGAAACTCTTTTACCTGTCTCTGCCCCGGTGATTTTTGCCATCACTCTCTGGACTGATTATTCATCCATTCATTCACGGATCTTTTAATTTGAGTTTTGCTAATGTCAAAAGAACGGCCAGCTCTAACGAATAACTCAAGCCAATGTTAATTCCCTTTGGATGCCCACCTCATTTGGGGCGCTTACGCAGTCCACACTTACGGCACTAATCGCTTTAAGTGTAGACGGACTGTGAAACCAGATTTTGTCACTTTTATCTAACTCTAAGTAAATGAGAAATTAAAATGAAAGCAGCCATATAATGATAACACCAATGTCAATCGACAATGCTATTTTCAAGTTATTATATTTTGCTGTAGTGCTCTCTAAAAATGGATTCAAACGAAGTTTTAGATGCACTCACTTCAAACAAACCTATCGGATATAAAGAAAATTAACATGGGAGAAACTGGCTTGAGTTTTCAATTATTTCAACCTCTGAAATCACCTGGTCCGAAGGAAATTGTCGCAATTCTACTACAAAGGGAAGGGAAAGACGTTATTGTTTTGTAAATCAAACAGAGCTAGTCATTCTGGAATGTAGATCAACTGTATAGAATATGCAAAAGATTGATGTTTATACACTAAGGCAAAGGCATAATAATCCAAATCCCTAGCATAATTCATACGGAAGGCTATGGAAAACTGCTAGATAATACATTAGAGAAATCTTTCTAGTACAGAAGCCGCTATACCCTACATGCCTACCAGGTAGGAAAACCACGTAATAGTGCCTTCCATCAACTTATATCGTGAGAGGAGGTAACTGACAATAATCAGATAATTGCTCTAACGACATTTCTTGATATATAAGGAGAATTTCATCAGCCTCCAGCAAAGACATATTGGAAGGTAGATCTATTGAAGATAGAGAATATTTCATCTCCACTGCTATAGGATAATAAACAAACTGCTTGTTTTCCTAAATTATGCAGGGTAATGTAACCAAGACATCCACATGATATTGCAGCATTTGGTGCGGGGAAAAAGTTTCAGGTTACAGGCAGGGAGCTTTAGAATCCTGTAATAGTAATCTAAGGTCCCTTCGCAAAAGGAAGGAAGAAGATGGATGGCAAACTCTTCAACGAAACAGTACAATTCAGTCAAGAAGTTTTATTCTCAAACAAGGTTTTTGAATCGAAATTAACTTGGAATCAATATCTCGAGGAGATGACAAGTAAAGTAGGGCTCTCATTTAATCCACAAAATAATGAGGAAGAACCGTAAGAATTAAAGGCAATCAAGATGTATTGGAAAGATGTGGAAAGAATTATGTTAACTTATGTTTGCCTAATTTTATGGATTAGGGTTATACAAACGCAGCAATTACAACGATTACGAAATTCAAAAATATTCACATCCTTGTTTGCCTGTGTTTCATTGAAGTAGCAAAATGCTCATCAACAACGATTCGTGATAAGCCTACCTTTGCATGTTTATATTAAAGGAATATCTAGAATGTAGACATACAGCCTAAAGTGTAGTGGAAACTCCAAAACCCAAAACACTTTCGGGCATGGCAGAATAATAGCCGTAATCACAAAACCTATCTTTGAAATGAGCAATGATACAATGATGCCCAAATTCTCTTATAATAAACCCTCCAAGTTTCCTTCGATTCAGATGGTTGGGGAACTAAACAGAAATCTGGGTTTCTAACTCAAAAGTGATATGCAGAATATTTGGAAATGGCTTACCTCGCAGGAAATATATGGCACTAGGGCAATATACCAGCATGTATCAAAAAGAAATAACTACAAAACAAACACGCGCTCGAGACTCCAGGGTCCGATTTCGATAGTTGAGTGGTCCTAATAGGATATTATCTACTAACCTCGAAGTTAGTTGGGAATATCTACAAGATCTAAGAAGCCTGGCCGAATATAATAAGGATACCTCGGTATGGCTGTCCCCCCAGAGGGTAATGAGATCACAATCTATTTAGCAATAAATGGTTGTGAAACATCTCTTACTGAACCTAAACCAGATCTGGCAACCATCGAATTTGTGATACGTGGTGCAGTGGCCTACAGGATCGTAAGGAAACAGCATTACAGCAACGATGTTAGCCGGCAGAGAGATAAATAGACGATGATAAGACTGTCACAATACTTGGTTATAGATGTGTTGACTCTTAACCAAGCATAGTTTAGCATAATCACAAATCTGTTACCAGGATATGGTTGTCTAGGGAGATGTTTACATAAAATAGTAGTCTTTAAAGATGAACGTATATGTATAATAATAACTCAGCACTACAGGCCTTGAAGGCCCTTGGCTAGAGTGCCGGAACACACCGAGCCACTGAGAAGTGTTGTCCGAATGGTGTGACCCAACCAACAACCAGTACCGCATATTGCTGCTTGACTTTCAAGATTGGCAATGATGCACCCTTCCTTCTCAGCCGTACTGCCGGCAGATGAACGTATATGTAAAGTATTGTAATAATAAGAAAAGAATAAATAAATTTAATTTGAATTGATTAATTACAATCGCCAATAAATTTTTAATCTAAGGGTCGTTAGAGGATTCATAAAAGTGTGGTGTAAAGAAATAGCCGATTATCAAGGAAAACACAGTTTCTCAGGTAAATTTTAACTCTATTTTAAATCAAAATAAATGTGAATTATTAAATACAAATTTTAAAGGGAAACTAGATATTAACAGGTACTTTAACCTTTTTACAAAATTCTAGTTACAACTTAACCTTTAAACTCAGTTCTAATTGTTTAAGGTTGCTGATTAGACTCTGAACAAAAATATACATTATGTTTCTGATTTTTAAATTGTTCATGTTACGGTCGTTTCTTTTTAAGATTAATGATAAATATGAATGTTGTAAATGCATTAACGGATAACTAAAATAAGTAATATAGATCAATTTGGTATTTTTTATGTAGTTTGAAATGGATCTGATTATTATATTGTTCTTTAACTGTTTTATATCGTTTTAGGTATGAATTCTGAATTCTTTTTAACACGTGTGTCATAAAATTGGGGGTACAGATCTGTTTATTCCGTGGTTTGTCTCCTTGTTGACGGTGGAATCTTCAGAATATCCTGTCATCTGGTGACTTTTAAATGATAATGATACCTCCTAGCTTTTTTCTACGCTTTCCAGGACTTGGAAAATGTCTAGCTAGATAATTTTCTTTCTTCTAGAATGTTTTGAACTTAAATTTTCGCCTCGGTAAATTATATTCTTGTTTTTAAATGTTCACTTTAATTGTTAAACAGTACTACCGTTGGAATAATTTTCTCTTTTTTTTAATTTCTGGACACTTTTTGTGTGTAATTTATTTATTTCGCGTGCAAATTTATTTTTTCTGGGACTAATTTCAAACATACGCTCTTTTTCTTCTCTTATCCACGCGTCTCTCATTCAATTTTTGTCTAAACAGTCCTCTTCTTTTCAAGTCATGGCTTTCCAAAATCTTCGTATTACTCGAATATTACGGCATTTGTCGGTCGTCAAACTGAATATAGATTCCTTTTGAAGAGTTAAAATTTTCTGTTTTTGTCGACAGATGTCAATAGTTTGACAGGTGTAATTTTTATTAAATGAAATTCTATTTATTCAAAATTTTGATGATATCGGTATTAAATAAATACGTTTTACAATAAAAATACTTGTTTTAATAAATTAAACGATTTATAGTTTTGCTTAACAGTGTTTATTCTTTTTGAAACATAATTTTTCTGAAATGTAAATTATCTACCATTTGTAGGTATAGTTTCCTTGATATAGATATTTTGTATTACCAATTGTGAAGCAACTTGATGCTTTGAATTAAAATGTTTATGTGATTTTAAATTATATCACACTATGTAAGATATGTAAAAAAAACTGCATTCCATGTTATTTTTAAATAAACGAAGTTGGACACTGTTGGCAATAATAAGCTCGACCGGAAAATACTTCATAGACTCTTGAGTCCAGTTAAACAGACCAACATGTTTATGCAAACCAAACCTACTAAGTACACTTTATTTATGAAAACCTAACTAATTACAATTCATCTTAGGTCTTGTGTTCCACCTAAAAGTATTCCATTCTAAGTACTCTATTGATTCCATAACAATTGAAATGTCCCTACTCTAATTAAATAGAAAGCAGCCCCAGATCCTGTTACTGATAGCCGGCAAACAGGTCGAGTTATCCTCTTAGGTTTGGAAGAGGCAGTCTCCAATCCTTCCGATAGCTGTGCGGCCTCCAGATAACTCCTCGGTCCTTCCTATATCAGGAAGCCATCTCCCCGATCCATCCTTCCTTAACTATCCTAATTTTCATTCATCCTTCAGTTGCATTTAATGAACTGAAAGCAAAGAAAACAACAACAATAACTACTCCAGTGTACTAGTGTTAAGCGATGAAAAGGAAAACAGATCCATGTGCAGCCCCCTAAATCCCGAAATCATGAGCCTACATGGAAACGCAATCGTCCTAACAGCTATATCCACCAAATACCGGCTCGTGTAATTGTCAAACGATCTTTTGAAACGTTAGTATTGCACATTTGTCCTGCTTTAGCGTACAATATTTTTATGATGGATGAAAAAGCAATGAATGAACATCTGATTACCGTTAACTTGAAGAAGTTAAAATAAGAATATTTACGACGGGTCAGGTGGTTAATAGAAGCAATTAAACCCGATTAGATGCTGTACACACGTACACCTATAAAAGATACAGTAACACTTGCAGTATTTCTGTCAACTACATATTATCCTACTCTCGTATGTTGTGTACCGCGATTGTTGAAGGCATTCACACTTACGTAACTTGCCTCTTGTGTTTATTATCCCGTCCACGCTGTTTAAAACGAAACAATATTAATGAATTAAAATGGAACGTGGTATCTGATCCTGAACCTGACATTCTCATAAGTCAGTGACTATCGCTAATTGATCTTATTTCCTTGACGTTACTTGACCTCTCTCATCGGATTCCCGTTCAAGACTGAGAGAAGAATTATGTATTACAGTATAGAGGCAACTGTCAATATCTTTCAAATGAATGTCAAAGGGTCGCTTAAATCTGGCAAAATAATTAATGGTTTAAATGCTATGTTATTTAATTATTTGGAAATAGTGGTATGTATAATAAGATATTAACTCTATATTTAGTGTTTAGTTATTTATCGACAACACTTTATTATAACGTAACACAAGAAGTTGCATAAAAACCTCCAGCACCTTTTTCTAGTGTAGTCTGAACGAAAAGAGCTTTATTCATTTATATACATTGATACAGGTTTAGTATTAAGTATTAGTAAGCATCAATTTACTGATGAACATCACTGCTAAAATTCCCACGCATCGTCAAGACTCCTGCGGTAGCGAAATCACAGGAGTCGGATAAACAGAGAGGAATTCTCCTGTAAATAGAAAACACTCTTGAGCATATCTAATTCCATCGAGGCCGCAGCTCGAATTAACTAAATTACAGGTCGATCGTGGTAAGCTAGACATAAGCAAAGTAAATCACCGACGCCTCTATCTGTATACCGCATTACCCTCAGATCTCAAATGGCCATAGCTGGTATTCTTTGAAGCGCTAGCTGTAAAAACTAAAGGGTACTACACTAGAGCAACATCTCAGTTATGGGGGCGCAGCTGAATATCCCACCCACGACTAGCCTCAGGTGGCCTCCTGATTCCCGGCTAACGTGGAAGTGCAATGGATACCCACTCCAATAACCGATACAAACAAGGGGTTGTCATGGGGGCGCAGCTAAGTATCCCACCCACGACTAGCCTCGGGTGGCCTCCCGATTCCTGGCTAACGTGGAAGTGCAATGGATACCCACTCCAAGAACAAATACAAACAATGGGTTATGGGGGCGCAGCTGAATATCCCACCCACGACTAGCCTCAGGTGGCCTCCTGATTCCTGGCTAACGTGGAAGTGCAATGGATACCCACTCCAATAACCAATACAAACAAGGGGTTATCATGGGGGCGCAGCTGAGTATCCCACCCACGACTAGCCTCGGGTGGCCTCCCGATTCCTGGCTAACGTGGAAGTGCAATGGATACCCACTCCAAGAACAAATACAAACAATGGGTTATGGGGGCGCAGCTGAATATCCCACCCACGACTAGCCTCAGGTGGCCTCCTGATTCCTGGCTAACGTGGAAGTGCAATGGATATCCACTCCAATAACCAAAATAAACAATCACAAGGATGACGTCACATTCATTAATCAACATATCAGTAATGGCAACAATAATACACATAACAGTAATATACATAACAGCAGTGTAACAGCATAGGTAAATCATATCATCACCTACATATTTATTCAATCATGGGGTCGTATTATCGAGCACAACAACAACGTCAACAGTAGTAAAATATTCGTAATGCAAGGACACAATTAATGGCAACTTATGTTAGCATTTATTCATTCAAACATGGTGTCATATTTATCAAACAAAAATTAGAATATCAGCAGCAGTAAAATATACGTAATGGAGCGATAAAATTAGGGGTAACTTATATTGGCATCTTTATATTCAATCGAGGGATCATATTTATCAAACGAAAACAACAATATCATCAGTGGTAAAATATACATAATGGCGAAATAAGATTACAGGCAAATTATACCAAAACATAATGTAAAGCAACCAGATGAAATTAAAAGAAATGCTCAGTGATAACTCACCTTCTATTTATTACACACTATACACTCACGCACCACGTATGTTGTTAATAACTGACTGGCGAACAGGGACAATTTTGGCCCACAACGCATTTACCCTGTGGTCGTCGCTCGGGTGCTTCTCCGTCTTATCCCGTTGGAGCGAGCGAGAACTTACCCTGGCCACTTGAATAGGGCAGACGTTTACCCGAATATTTGTCTAGGTGTTGATTGACTTACGCATTCTTTTTAAAATGCATTTATTAAAAACGTACACTCAAGTAAAAATATCTTAACACTAATATATATTAAAACTAAAAGAAAAGAAAATGGAAAAAAAAAATATGTATGTCTTACAACTCGGCCATCCTGCAATACACCTCGTCCCGAGGTGGTTTTTTTTTTTTTTTTTTTTTTTTTTTATTTTATTATTATTTTATTGTTCAGAGTCGGATGTGTCACTAGACAAAACAACTCCATCTTCCCCACTTTCTGCGTCTGTATCGTCAGATAGTCCTCCTGGAGGGCACCATCGGCGCATCCGGTCTACTGCGACAACTCGGTCGTAGCATGCTTTATTGGATGTACGATGCGATCCTTCCATGTCTTTAACGACGTATCGGTCGTTCGGTAATACTTTCGCTACTACCATGGGACCTCCGTATGGGGGTTGTAACTTGCGGCTGGTTCCTATTGCAACAGGGTCTTTTTCAAGTAGCACCAGATCCCCCTTCTTTATAATGTTGTGGTTTCTTTCTTTTTCTGTCAAACTGCCGTTTCTGTTTCTGTTGCGCTATAGAAATTTGGTCGGCAGCCTTTTGTCTCTCAGCGACGATATCTTCGAGAATGCTTGCGGTTTGTTGGATTTCGTCCTTCAAATTGGTGTCTGAGTTACTACTTCGCGGTGTATATCCAAAGAACAGCTGGCTTGGAGTTTTTCCTGAGGATTTATTAACAATATTGTTCACTCCGTGCTGAACAGTGCGAACTTGTTCGTCCCAACAATCTTCCTCCAGAACTGACGTTAATAAAGCTGACATGATCGTCCTGTTGAGCCGTTCCACTTGTCCATTGGCCCGTGGTGTTGCCACCGCATTCATTACATGTCGAATGTGGTTGTTTTGGCAGAAGTTTTTGAAGGCTTTTGCTGTAAATGAGCTTCCTTGATCCGAAATTAAAATTTTGGGGATGCCATATGTGGCAAAAATATCTCGCAGATAGTCGATGACGTATTTGGTCTTAGTGGATTTTACGGCTTTTAGGAAGGCGAATTTCGTGAAAGCATCAATTCCCACAATTAGATGCACATTGCCTCTTCTGCTTTTGGGGAATGGACCTAGATGATCAACGTGGAACATGTGGAAAGGTTCTGGCCTCTTCGGTATAGGGTTCAGGAAGCCCTCTTTCTTCCCCGATGACCTCTTATTAAATAGGCAAGGAATGCAACAGGAAATATATTGCTCTACGTACTTTTGCATTCGAGGGAACCAGTAGTGATCGGAAAGACGGTACAGGGTTTTCTCAATGCCGAAGTGTCCAAGTTCATCGTGGGCGGCACGCACCACTTGGTTTCTCATGCCCTTTGGAACGACCCATTGTATTCCCCGTGCCGTAATTCGGTAGACTCTGCCATCTCGTAAAGCATAGTTCTTATATATTCGCCGGTCGGCGTCGGATTCTGGTGGTTTCGACAATGTCTGGTGTATGTCCTGAATTTTCTGGTCTGTCAACTGGCCTGACAAGACCCAATCGGCCTGTTCGATACGCAGAATCTCGGGTTGATCAGTGCAGGGATTCCGACTTAAAGCATCAACGTGCTTCATGCGATTCCCTGGCCGGTACTTGACGTCGAACGTGAATTCCTGTAGCTGCAACCACCAGCGAGCAATTCTGGGGATGATTTGTTTCTTCGTGCTCGTTGCCTTGAGTGCGTTGCAGTCGGTAATGACAGAAAAATAGATACCCAGAAGGTACGGACGAAACTTTTTGAGGCTCTCCACCACCGCTAAAGTCTCCAATTCGTACGAATGGTACTTTTGCTCCGGATCTGTTGTCTGGCGACTGTAGAAGAACACGGGGTGTAGTCGTTCTTCTTGCATTTGCATAAGAATTCCGGCTAAGCCCATTGAACTGGCGTCAGTATGAACTTCTGTAACGGCCTTCGGATTATATAATGCCAAGACTGGTCGATCCGTTAGAGACGTCTTCAGGTGTTGGAACGCTTCTTCTTCTACTTCAGTCCACCTCCAGTCAACTGTCTTCTTCATCAGGTTTGTCATTGGTCTGGAAATGTGAGCATAGTCCTTAACGAAGTGCCGGAAGTAGCCTGTTAGCCCTAAGAACTGGCGAACCTGATGGACGTTTGTTGGAGTCGGAAACGCTTCAACTGCTTTGGTCTTGTCTTTCCCGGGCTTGACCGACCCATTTTCAATATCAAATCCAAGGAAGGTGATATTTGTCATTAAAAAGGAACATTTCTTCAGGTTCAGGGTCAAACCTTCCTGACGAAGTATGTCCAGCAATTTCCGTAGATTGTTCAGGGATTCTTCTACGGTGGGCCCATGTAGAAGGACATCGTCTAAATATACGGCCGCATAATCTTGCGCAGGTCTCAACACTCTGTTCATGAATCGTTGGAAAATTCGAGGTGCATTGGTCAAACCAAAAGGTACTCTATTATATTCGTATTGGCCTCCGGGAGTTACGAACGACGTGTATTTCTTAGACTCTTCGGTGAGGGGTATTTGGTGGTAACCACTTTTCAAGTCTAGGCTAGTGAAATAAACGCCTCCTTGAAGTCTGTCAATTTGGTCGTCTACTCTGGGTAACGGATGGTTGTCTTTAATAGTCATGTTATTGAGTTTGCGATAGTCAATGCACATTCTCTCCTCGCCATTTTTTCTTCCTACCAGTAGGACGGGAGAACAGTAGTTGGAATCTGACTCGCGGATGATGTCATTAGCTAGCAATTCCTCGATAATCCCTTTAACTTGGTTTTGCTCGGACGCTGACATTCGGTATGGCCTATAAGTGAATGGGGTGTCATCAGTCAGCCGGATCTCCATTTGCGTTGTAGATGCACACCCGAGTTCTTCCATGGACTGGGCGAAGCAGTCTCGGTATTCGGTCAGTAGATCGAATAGTCGACTCTCCTCTTCTTGCGTCACCGGACCCACACAAATGTCTCCACGTGGAAGATCCATAGCCGAGGTTTCGGTAACACGGAGAATTTTGTCGCTGGAGTCTTCCTCTTTACAAGGCCATGCTCTGACAAACACCTGGTCCTTTTTAAATGTGAGTTCGCTGTCCGACAGGTTAATACACGGGATCGGTAAAGAGGTGCCTTGTTGAAGCCGAAGAATGGTCCTTGGTATACAATATTCTCCTCCTTCGATAGGCCTAAACGAAGCCTCAATCAAGATGTCGCCTTCATAATCGGAATCGGTTGAGGCGACATAGATGTGTCCCAGATGATTTAACGGCACCATTCCTTTTCTTATAGTTTTGAGCACAATTTTCTTCGGATTTGGTTCAAAATCGGGAAAGGAGGTGTTTGGTTGTCGACTTAGGAAGTTCAATGATTGGTCGTCTTTTACTAAAAGAACGTGCGATAGTTCGGTAAAATTTCTGCCAACCAATACAGGAATTTCTTGGGCGGTATCCGGAACAACGTAGGCAGAAATCGACGCGTGCACGTTATCCACTTGCACTTCGAAAGTGCTTATTCCAATTGTAGAGACACACCCGTGTCCGTATCCGCGTAAAATGGTATGTTTAGAAGAGTCGAATGGAAGTTTCAGGCGTTGAATTTCAGACAGCCTAATTGTAGTGCAGGAACTTCCTAAGTCGATGTATGCTGTCGATGGCTGTTTGTTGATTTGGATGTCTTTGTAGAATTTGCTATTATCATTGGTAGCCGTTGACTCAGCTAGTCAACTCACGGTCTCGCTGGGCCTCTTTCGAAAGCAGGTGTTGGCTGTATGACCAGAGCGGTTGCAATGAGTACAGCGTTTCTCGATGTTTTTCTTGCAATCTCTAGCCCTATGCCCTGGCTGTCCGCAAGTGAAACAATTGTTTGACTGAGCTTCGGATTTTTCGGTCGAAAAATAATTTGATTTGGGTCTATATGGTTCAGGTCGATTAAATGACTTATGCTGAGATTTTCGTTGGAATTTGTGTTTTTGGAAGTTTTTCAGTTCTGATTGGCGATGTGTAGAACCAGAAAATCCTGGTGTATCATTTAAGGTCGAAAAATATTGGAAAAGAGATTCCGGGGATGGATGATTGCCCGCTTTGGCACCTGTTTTGACAGACGTTGTCATCAATGCCTCCAATCAAACAAGAGACGCGTCAGTTCCAGATATCTTGCAGTTGTTAGTAGAGCCATTTTCTCGTAAAAATACTTCGTATAGCTCTCATCGCTACGTTTTTTTCGTCGCATCATTGTTTTCAGATCCTCGAAGTAGTCGCGTCTGGAGGGGAATGCCGTCACTAACTTCACTTTCCATTGTGACCATGTGTGCTTCAAGGTTGGTAAACCCCTGTACCACACCTTAGCAAGACCTTCCAGTTTTGATAACGCAAAATAGATCGTGGCATCTTCTGTCCATTTGAACACTTCTTTGAGTTCATCTACTTTTCGACACCAGGCTTGCGCAGTCTGCTCCTTTGCTTCAGGGTCGAAAACTGGAACCACTTCGCCTTTACAAGCAAAGCTAGTAGATGACTGCTGAGATGTGTGCGCAAGGAAGCTGGCGAGAACTTCACTCAAACTATCGCGGGACTTGGAATGTCTGGGGGAGCGAGAACGGCTACGCTGTCGTCGTGAAGAATGGCGGTCACTGCCTCTGGAGCGGCTTCGTAGTCTCGATTGACGGCCCATTTTGGATCTTTTGTCATACACTTAAACAAAAACATTAATTTCCAAACGGCATCAAAGCAAGAGAAAAACAAGAGGCAGAAATGGCAAAGCAGGGACGCGTGAATATCCTGTATCCCACTTCTGAAGTTGTAGTCTGAACGAAAACAGCTTTATTTCATTTATATACATTGATACAGGTTTAGTATTAACATTAATTTACTGATGAACATCACTGCCAAAATTCCCACGATCGTCATAGACTCCTTCTGGTAGCGAAACCACAGGAATCGGATAAACCGAGGAATTCTCCTGTAAATAGAAAACACTCTTGAGCATATCTAATTCCATCGAGGCCGCAGCTCGAATTAGCTAATTTACAGGTCGATCGTGGTAAGCTAGACATAAGCAAAGTAAATCACCGACGCCTCTATCTGTATACCGCATTACCCTCAGATCTCAAATGGCCATAGCTGGTATTCTTTGAAGCGCTAGCTGTAAAAACTAAAGGGTACTACACTAGAGCAACATCTCAGTTATGGGGGCGCAGCTGAATATCCCACCCACGACTAGCCTCAGGTGGCCTCCTGATTCCCGGCTAACGTGGAAGTGCAATGGATACCCACTCCAATAACCGATACAAACAAGGGGTTGTCATGGGGGCGCAGCTAAGTATCCCACCCACGACTAGCCTCGGGTGGCCTCCCGATTCCTGGCTAACGTGGAAGTGCAATGGATACCCACTCCAAGAACAAATATAAACAATGGGTTATGGGGGCGCAGCTGAATATCCCACCCACGACTAGCCTCAGGTGGCCTCCTGATTCCTGGCTAACGTGGAAGTGCAATGGATACCCACTCCAATAACCAATACAAACAAGGGGTTATCATGGGGGCGCAGCTGAGTATCCCACCCACGACTAGCCTCGGGTGGCCTCCCGATTCCTGGCTAACGTGGAAGTGCAATGGATACCCACTCCAAGAACAAATACAAACAATGGGCTATGGGGGCGCAGCTGAATATCCCACCCACGATTAGCCTCAGGTGGCCTCCTGATTCCTGGCTAACGTGGAAGTGCAATGGATACCCACTCCAATAACCAATACAAACAATCACAATGATGACGTCACATTGATTAATCAACATATCAGTAATGGCAACAATAATATACATAACAGCAATGTAATATTGTGGGTAAATCATATTATCACCTACATATATATTCAATCATGGTGTCGTATTTATCAAGCACAACAACAATGGCAACAGTAGTAAAATATTCGTAATGGGAGGATACAATTAGTGGCAATTTCTGTTAGCATTTATTCATTAAAACATGGTGTCATATTTATCAAACAACAATTAGAATATCAGCAGCAGTAAAATATACGCCATGGAGCGATAAAATTAGGGGTAACTTATTAGCATCTTTATATTCAATTGTAGCGTCATATTTATCAAACGAAAACAACAATATCAACAGTGGTAAAATATACGTAATAATAGTGAAATAAAATTACAGGTAAATCATACCAAAACAGAATGTAAAGCAACCAGATGAAATTAAAAGAAATGCTCAGTGATAAACTCACCTTCTATTTATTACACACTATACACTCACGCACCACGTATGTTGTTAATAACTGACTGGCGAACAGGGACAATTTTGGCCCACAACGCATTTACCCTGTGGTCGTCGCTCGGGTGCTTCTCCGTCTTATCCCGTTGGAGCGAGCGAGAACTTACCCTGGCCACTTGAATAGGGCAGACGTTTACCCGAATATTTGTCTAGGTGTTGATTGACTTACGCATTCTTTTTAAAATGCATTTATTAAAAACGTACACTCAAGTAAAAATATCTTAACACTAATATATATTAAAACTAAAAGAAAAGAAAATGGAAAAAAAAAATATGTATGTCTTACATATGTAAATATAAATTTTCTGACTCTGTACCTATTATATAAAGAATCTAAAGAAAACCAAATATTTGATTTTGCAAAGTTAGAAAGCACTAATTATATTATGTAAACTATGAGAGAATATATCAAAATTGAAGGTCACGAAAGTGTATTTTCGTTTAAAAACAAAAACAAAAAACTTACGAGTTCGGGAAGTCCCCTTTGTAATACTATATTGACATGCATACGAAGAATAAGAATATCACAAATATAATTGTTCTCAAATCAGTCGGAATGGGTAAAATACATGTCTATGAATATCCGTGATTGACTTGCAAAGAGCCGTAAACAAACTGTTACTAGCAAATGATTTTTTGAATCTCCATCAAAACTCTTACATACATGGATAGTATTCGTTTATAGTCTTCTATGGAAAAAATAACTATTTATTTCCGTTGTTAAGGAATATCTCAACAGTAATTTATACCTATAAGCCAAAAAAAAACAAATTTTGACTTATTATAGTTCTAATAGCTCTGCTCAAACATTAAATAATGGTAAAAAAAATATACATTCTACCGATGAACGGAAATTGTTAATTCAGGCATTATTAGATTTGCTATCTACACTGATATCAAGTGACATTTAGATTATTTAGTAAATGGGAGAACTAAAATCAAACGAACTACATTTACTTAAAGGATTCTTTTTTCTAGCTAGGTAATATGGGCAGATAGCAAATTGTGTTTGTAACTTATTTGGATGTAGCACCTTACCTGCCTTGTTTATTGTGCAAATAATAAACAATTGAGAGAGATCGGGAGAAAGCATATATTTGCTATGATCGTATTTTTTCGGAACAAAAAAAAACAGTTTTTTTCTGGATGACACTGATGAACTCAGGATGTTATAGCAAATAGAGATTGTTACCTTAATTTTGTAATAAGGCGACATCTTGTTATTCCCTGTTAAGTTGTAAATAATAATGCACTTTTCATTTTTGCCTATATCAAACTCTCGTGAAAATGAATTCTTGAAATAAATATAAAGAAATTAAGATTGCACTACACTATTGTAACGTTGGAACACGCATTTTAATAAGTTAAAAAGTAATGATTTTTTTTTAGTAAAATAAAATTATAAGTTGTCTACGCCCAGGTAGCAGAGTGACGTAAAATGACGTTTAATGGACGTAGATATTACGTCATATTGACGTCTATTAAACGTCACTTAGCTACATGGGCTATTTTATACCAAATATGGTAAATTTCTCATTTTGAGTGCTAAGGATATGGTGCTTTACAGCCAATAGCTATATGTAAAAGTTTATCTAGATGAATTTATGAAAAAGTTTGCTAGATTTTGCTAACAAAATCAAATTGAGAGTAAATATGGAGATATATACGAATTGAACGATAGAAACATATATTTCTTTATTACATGTTGTTACTTACATTCTTTGTAGCAAATTAATCAAAACAAGCAGTGAATAAACTATTATATTATACGTATTTTAAAAGTGATCGCAATCGAATAGATACATTTTATTCCTTAAACTATTTCTTCGTTGAGCCAGATGGCGCTTTCGTGGCAGTCTTTTGCTGATCCACCGCCGGCTCGGGAGGATATTGTTTCTGAGCTACCTGAGGTTGAGGATCCGCTATTTTCTGTTGCATTTCCGGTTGCCGCGGCTGCGTCTCAGGGTATTTCTGCTGAGTCGGCTGTGGATCAATATATTTCTGTTCCTCGCCGATGGTCTGCTCAGGATATCTGTCGGCGCTATATTGCTGATCCGGCATATATTGCTCCTCACCAACGTACTGCTGATC
This sequence comes from Protaetia brevitarsis, assembly GCA_004143645.1. Classification (NCBI taxonomy): domain Eukaryota; kingdom Metazoa; phylum Arthropoda; class Insecta; order Coleoptera; family Scarabaeidae; genus Protaetia; species Protaetia brevitarsis. Next base: position 1,155,277 of record RXPK01000245.1, on the reverse strand, counting down.
CATAGCGTAATTCGGATCGTACTCCTGCTGAGAATACTCAGCATTCGGATCGTATTGCCCGTACTGCTGATCGTACTGGTCTTGCGTCATGTACTGCTGATCATCGTAACCGCCCTCGTATTGCTGATTATCGTACTGTTGGTGATGCTCAGGATCGTATTGCATACTCATATCATCCGCGAATTCCTGATCTTTCCCATACTGCTGCTGTTCTTCATACGGTTCATCTTTGTTACTGTAAATTTCTGGAGTTTTTTCCTTAGCAACTTTTGTGTCATCGATCCTTGGTTTAGGTTCTTCTTTAATTGGCTTCTGAGGCGCTGTCTGCTCAACGACCTTGGGTTTGGGTAGCTGTGGATCAATTGATTGTTTGATATCTTTGGCTTGCGACGGTAGAGGGGTTTCAGGTTTGGAGGAAGTCGTCTTTTGAGTGCCACTTATTTCTCTAGGTTGTTTGTGCTGTTGTTGTTGTTGTTGGTAGGGTGGGGGTTTGTGGATCTCCGCTGTGGGGCGCTCCTTGTCTAGATTGAAAGAGGTAGATGTAAAATACTGCGTAGAGATTTTAGATTTGTGATTGTCAACTGCATACGGCCTATAAAATGTAGCTCATATTCGCAAATATTGTAATATAAAAATGATGTGAATAAATATGTAATGACATGTAAGTGTGAGCAGCATTGTTGTTTCTTAAATCATCTTAGGGCGTGCTTCCTAAATTCAACCATATATGCGTTGGGGCCGATCATTCCATGCATTATTATATTACAACATATACTTCCCATTATGTTTATCTAAAATATTTCGGATAGTAGATCATCCAGTTACTGGCATAAGTTTGGAATATGATCACGCATGATCCAAGTGAGATTAGGTAACATGACGTCCAAAAAAAGTTATTTGAAAAAGTTGTTCAAAAATTAATATCGACATAAGAAAGTTTAATAGCAAAGCTATAAAACCATTAAGCAAAAAAAAAACTTTATGCCAATCACTGTAATTGAATTTCTCTGTGATAATTTAGTGATGTTTCCTAGTGAGTCTAGAGTGGATATCTGGTAATGCTATTGATAAGATAATTAATTAAGTTTGGTAAAGCTAAGTACTTCCTCTAAATCTATTATAAATTTAACAGTGATAAAATATCATTATACTATTTGCATTGATGTTGCACTGAAAGATGCTATTTTCTTTATTAGAATTATCTACGCAAAATGTTCGCAATTGTAGTCATCCTTCTTTTTTAATAATAAAAAAAAAATGTAATGCGAACAATCACACTTGTTTCTCTTCGCTGATAATTTGATAAGTAACCATAATGTACAATCAGCTCAAAAAATAATGACATAGGGTAAATGAAGCAAATATTCTAAACAACTATGCACTTTAAATGCAGTGCTATCATAATATATTCATCCATTCCATAATTTTATCGACCATTATCGATAAAATTATGGAATAATTTTATTTTTTTATTTTAATAAATTGTCGATCGAGAATACGTGGTCACAGTTTAGTATCCAGCATGACACCCAGATCTTTAATTGTGGACACTTTGGTTAATATGCATACGTTTAAAGCATACGAAAATTGAAATTTAGAAACGTTTCTAGTGAACTGTATAAAATTGCATTTATTGAAATTTAACAAGAGTTTATTTTCTAGACAGTAGTATATCCTGTTGTAGCTCGACACAATCCATTACCGACTCTACAGGTTGAAATATCTTTAAATCATCAGCATATTGAAGGAAACGCGAGTTTTTAAAGCACTCGGACACATCATTGATCAAAAGTAAAGGATCCAAATAGCATCCCTGCGGGACTCCTGATATGATAACCATCGTCCTAGACGAGTAGCCATCCAACTTGACTTGGTGGCTTCGCTAAATAATAAATAACATGTACGTAAAATATTACTACTAAGTGGAAGTAAGTTAATTCTTGAAAATTTTAAACAAAATGTGCTGTCATAAAATATTTAAATATACATTGCCAATTGGTATTTATGTCTGAGAGATTAGTTTATACATTCATGTTAAGAAATTTTTACAAAATCAAACTTTAAAAAGTTTATCGTACCAGTATGGATGTTATAATTTACTGCATTCGACCATTATTCACCTAAATATCCATAAAAAAAAATATTGCGCCCTGCCGTCACAGGCTCATAAATTTTAAAGGAGATTTCTTTATAGCTTATTTTTCCTATGTCATTATTTTTGTGGTTGACTGTACCTTACATACGATTTCGGTGGACAACGTGTCAAAGACAGCTCAGAGACATGAGTGCTGCTCCTTGAACATGTCAAAATATTTCATAATAAAGAAAATAACACAATTCTCATTTACAAGCTAATAGGTACAAGTAACAGAGCACCATTCCAAGTCCAGACTTCCGTTTGTCTCATGGAGGAAACACGCATGCGCAATGCAAAAAAATGGGCCTGCGAGCTTCCATGGGAATATAACAAGCAAAAAAAAAGAAAACGAGGGGTGGGCTATCATGCTGCTATTCGTTGCCTCGGGAGGAAGGAAGACGTGAGGGGGTACCTTGTTCGGCGGCCGTGGTCGCCGGCAGAGTGAATCTGCTGCTTAAGTAATCTAAATTAGTTTGTAGTTCCCGTATTTCCTCCCTATGAACAAAGAGGAGAGAAACCGATTAATAGGGGGCGTCTCGCTGGGATTGATTACCTCATGTCGTGATACTGATGGCCCGCCTCCTGCCGCTGCTTCAGCGAAGCCCACAAGGTCGTCAGTTTTCGTGTTAGGGAGTCATTCTCAGCGAGCAATCGATCGGTTTCTCGTCTAAAAAGAGCAACTCAACATGGTATTAATATCTCGCCTGAAGAATCGGATACCTAATACGTGGCTAGTTTCATTAGAGTTCTTCGTTTTGACATTAACATCATACAGTTGAACGTATGCACAGCCGCAGTAATGTTTTTCAATTCAATCAATTTAGTACTACTACTGCGTGTATGCGTTTGGTCTGCACGATACCCATGTCAAAGCAATTAAAAAAATTATAACGAATTAGTAGTAGTGTAAAATATTCATCAGATGTCGCCACCAGAATGTAGAATTCTTGAAACAGAGAAGTCGTCGTTTTCCTGCTATGCTCGTATACATTAACATATTATACTTTATACTCTACACATGAAAAAAACAAAATATGGAGATATGTGAACATATGCTGGGTGATCCAAACTGAATGCCCGCCATTAATTTCTTATTATTCATTTCAAAGCAGAAGTATATTTTAAATGTTTATTTAACTCATTTAGTAATTAATTTAATCGTTAAAAAATATATTTATGCATGTTAATCAGCACCATGTAAGACTAGTTTAGCGCATACATGTAAGATAGAACAAAGTAAACCGGCAAGAGTTATGTTATGTGGTAACCGCATATTATAACAAAACCCTGGTAGGGGTTCTCAGCAAATTGATTTGAATCATTACTAACTGAAGAGATTCCCTCATCTCAAGCAGGTACCCTAAAGCAGTAAGAAGAGGAATGCAGTATTTCTTTGAAAGTATGTGTTATATATTTTAGCGCCCAATGTGGGGTAACGACACGAACGTCATATTCGTGCTAGGGTTTTGTCATAAATAACTGTCAAAACAAACTTCAATCGATTTGAATTTTAGATAGCTGTCACGATATTGAAACGGCAACAGAAATTTGTTTTGACAGCTATTTATGACAAAACTTTACGACGGATATGACTTGACGTGTGTTTTGTCTTGACAAATTATTAGAAGAATTATTTTAAAAAATGGTTATCTTAACCAGATAAACAAGCATAGTAAGAAGAGAGCTGCAGTTTGTCTTCGTAATTACATCTAACATATTTGGCGCCCAATGTGGGGCAATGATATGGCAACAAACATGGTGCAAATATATTAGGTATGCTCGATCTTGGTATTGACAGGACATACGAACGTCATATCCGTGCTAGAGTTTTGTCATAAATATCTGTCAAAACAAATTTCTGAGGTTATTTCAATCGACTTAAATTTTGATAACTGTCCCGAATTGAATATTGAAATGACGGTCAGACCACAGAAGGACAGTGCAGTTTTTCTGTATTATTACGTCTTGCATATTTGGCACCTAACTTGGATTAATGAGGCAGTAAAACTCGTATTCGGATGAAGAATTATTTCAAGCCATTTTGCTATCTCAATCAGCTAATTAAATGCAGTAGGAAGAAAGGTGCGAGTTTTCCTTGTAATAATGTCTTACACATTTGGCGCCCAAATGTGGGGCAATGAGACAGCAACACAAGTATTGGCTAGAAAAATTATTCGAAGAAAGTATTCTTTGAAAGGATTTTGTCATCTCAATCGAGTACGCAAGTAGAGTGAGAACATCTTGCATATTTAGCACCCAACGTGGGGCAATACAATACCAACGGGGGCGCACTTAATTTGGATCACTCTTTATATTTATTTATTTTTTTTTTTGTTTTTAGATAAATAATTTGCAATAATAATCAACGCAGGGGTTCCCAAAGTCTGCCCCGCGGCGTTGAGAGTAAAAGGGGTTAATTAAGTTTGGGAACAGCTGGTTCAACGACTATAACACGTAACTAGAAAGAGTACACACAAAAAACAACACATTTACATAAACAACGACACAAGAATCATGCATCATCTACTAATGTATATGTTGTCAACTATCATAGACACCAGAGAAAAAGACAGAGAAAGAACTGACCTGCCGACGTTTGGGCACTAATTTGACACTGACGTCTATTTTAATTGGTTCCTTGCGTTTGGTCGTCCGGCTTGTCGGCAAATCGGACTCTTTTTTGCTGTTTACCGTCCCTACCAAGCACAAGGAAACAAATTAGTAACGTCGGAGATGAGACGAGTAACAGAAACGAAAACAAAAAAAAAATGGTATCGCGAGAAAACCTATAGATGGCGTTCTATGTATATAAGTATAATGGAAGTACATCCTTACTTATGTCTAACGTTCGCCTCGTCCAGCTTCCGCGTGAGGGCCTGACAATCATTAGAGAGTTTGTCCATGAGTTGATTTTGTGTGTGGATCATGCCTTCTAATTCGGCCACCGTGGCCGCTGCAAAAATTATAATACCATTATTATTATTATTGTAATTAGTTTTTTAGCATCAACTCATGGATTAACTTTCCAATCATTTTTAACATTCTACGAACTATAACGTTTTGACCAACTGTTTGTAACGTTTGGCAACACTGCGAAACTTACCGTGTTTATTCTCGATATCCTGTATCATGGTCGATAATTCTTCCTTGGGTGGCGGTAGGGCCATTATCTCTCTCTCAGCACCTCCGTTGGAAGGAGATGGCGCTGAACGCTTGCTTCTCTCATCGGCTAGAGCCTCGTTCATTTTCAACTGGAAGAAGGATAAATTATTGTAAGAATTCGAAATTCCATCCTGTATAATGCGAGAATTTAAATTCATTTTATTAATACGTAGTTGATAGGTACCGTGGCATTTGCTGAGTAGCGTCTGCCTCACAGGAAACAATAATCTATTTTCGCTTAAAGACTCGCGTAATTAAAATAATATGGTATTACTTTGTATGTTATCTGCTCTTTGTTTATTGTATGTTACATTTGCCGTTCAGCAATTCGCACGGTCCTCTCAAGTAGGACGTCTGAAAGTCAGAAAAATAACGCCTTCGGTCATACTTGCGCCCTCCTGTAAAGAGAAGCGAAACTAGTTATCGGTGCGAATTGACGACACAATCAAAGTTTATAAAAACCCTTAACATAGCTGTTTTCAATTAATTAATTTCGTGGACTTCGTTACAGCTGAAGTAAAAGCACGCGTCTCTAATTTCGTATCGGGCGTTTCCAAAACTTAAAATTTAAACTTCCCTTTTTAGAATTTGTAGTCAAAATACGCTTAAAAAAATTCGAGAACAGGAAGCAAAAGCTTTCCTCGAGAGGTGATTGGTGATTTTGCGCTAAATCCTTTTGAAGTCCCCTCTTTGCTTTGCTTAAATTGTTGTGGGTGTTGTGTAAGTTTTGTGCCTAATAATTTGGATTACGAGAAGAATTATTTTTCCCACATCGGCCGGTAAGATGTTTAAAGAATCTGCTTAAAACTAACCAAAGCAATTACGTGAAAACCGTAACTCGTTCGCTCTCTCTCTCTCTCTCCCTTAATGAAAATTTGTAAGAAAAATTCACCTGAGCTTATGTTAATCAACAGTATAACATTTTAAAATATTCAATAATTCAAAATTTGTGTTTTTCCTTCCTTTGTTCACTTGTTATTTTATTTAATTGTGTAGTTTGTTAGATTATTTCCAATGTCTCAAATATTCAATATATAATTGTTAAAAAATATAAGTCGTTCTATTATTTCGCCATTTAAAAGAAGTTCAGTTTGAACCCTTAGAAAGGGGTTGGAGAGGAAGACAATTTTGTAAGAGAAAGCCGACGAGAAGGGTTAGTCGACAATCATTAGGCTAACTAACGGCCCTGCTTCGACTGACGGTGGAAAACACAGTTGGAAAACATCTTTGGCTAAATTACTAAAACCATTCGCTACCGAACAAAAAGTTTGTTTCCCAGCAGTGGCTCACCGGTCAAAAGAGCAGGAGGGGTTGTCTGCGAGACGGAATTTGGCTTGTCTCATTTGAATTTGGGCTAGCAATCCCCAAAAGTTTCCAGACAAGAAAACCCGTTCCGTTACATTATAAATCCAAATAATTTTTTTTTTCGATGCTCTCACCTCTTTCTCCAAGTTGGCAACCTGCTCCGTCAATCGAATATTCTCCCTCCTACTGTGAATCAAGTCGCCATCCGCCCTGTCCAACCTCTGCCGCAGCGATTGCAGCTCCGCCCTGTAACCTGAGGGACTCCTGTTTGCTCTGACGTTCTTGGCGCTCGTTGGCCAACTGTAGTGTGGCGATCTGCTGTTCGAGGGCGCTCTTCTCGGCGCCACTGACCCCGATGTCCGATTGCAGCGTCACTGGAAGGGGACATGTGGCAGGGTTGAATTGGATTGTCTAACTACCGCCCGCCTAACACCAAAAACCCGAATCGCGGTTACTTACTAATCTTGCTGTTCATGTCCTTCCTGAGATCGTCGACGTGCGCTTGTTTCTGCGCCAGTTCGCGACGCAGGTCGGCGTTTTCGCGACGTTGCTTGTCTAATTCCAGCTGCAGTTTGTTCGTCTGCTCCCATTGGACGCCTAATTCGGCCGTCAGTTGTTCTATCTGTTGGGAGTATCGGCGTTCGACAGCACTACGTTCATCTGCTATTCTCCGGCTCTGAATTTTCACAAAGTAATGCATTATTTCATCACCTTGCGTTTGCAAAATAAGATTATTTTATAGTATAACGAGTACGGGAAACGGCAAATAACGTACGACTGAGAGCTTTGGGAGATACCACGAATGCGTTAGACACTTTCTGACGCTATCTTTCCGTAACAATAAGAAAAATAATTTTAACTTTACAGCACTTTTGATACATAGAGCGTTGGTTTGATATGGGCCGGATGTGAGTAAAATTAGAAACGAAAATACTTATCAGGGCGCAAAGAGTGTTTACGGTTAGGGCCGCAAACGCATATTCATCTATTTTGGCAAACGCGGCGTGCGTTATTTCGTAGAGACACGAATAAAATATAAAAAAAACTAGACTGGGCAACTAGGAAAGGTGAATATCTATTACTATTATTACATAATTCCATTAACATTTTGTCGCAGAATAGAACATATTGGCTAATTAATAAACTTCAAGAAATTATTATACTAGTAATAGGGGGCGAATTCGAAGAAACTAAAAAAAATTATCGGAATACAAAGATTGTTGACAATTAAGGCCGCGAACGCGTATTCATCTATTTCGACAGACGCGGCGTGCATTATTTCGGATATATTACTGGTAGATTTTCATTTAACGCAACTTAAATTTCGTAAGGATGTGAATAAAATAGGATCTAAGGGTTTAATTGCGGCAGCGGGAATTAGATTAGAAGCGAACGATTTAGAAGATATAGAGGGTCGAATTCATCCCGCGGAATTTAAAAGTATTACTGATAACATATTTAGAAACACTTTTGGAAAGGGTTTAGAAATTTTTACGGATGACCCGAAGGGTGAGGGTGTTACAGGGGCGGCTTTTATTGTTTATAATAGAGGTATTGAGAGATATAATCAAAACTTTGAATTGAGGGATCATTGCCATGATTTTCAAACAGAATTAATTGTAATAAGTCAAGCGGTTCGTTATATTAGGCGCGAGTGGAAGTTTATTATATGGGAAGTGTAAATTATAACTGATAGTTTATCGGCATTAAAGGCGTTAGGAAATTTGAGAAATCTCACCGATTTGCTATTAGATACTTGAGATATTCTACGCGAGAGAGATGTAAAACTTTTTTGGACTAGGGCTCACGTGGGCACAATCGGTAATGAGTGGCAGGATCAATTAGCGAAAGAGGCGGTGTCTAGGGGAGACAGCTCAATTATTAGATTTGCGTTAATTTCGCCTAGCGTAGTTAAAAAAAGCGTTTAGGGATAAAATAGATGATTGGCAGGGGAGGTAGGATACCACTTTAAATGGAAGGTGGACCAGAAAATTTATCGGTAAAGTTACACGTTTTAGGGAAATGAGGGTTAGTTTGTCGTATTAGGTGGTAGAGTTAATGACGGGTCACGGTACTTTTAAATAATATTTATGCAGAGTTGGGAGGGTTAATGATTCACATTGTGAATGTGGTGGGGTAGATACGAGGAATGTTTTGTTTGAAAACTCACTGATGGGTGGCGGTGGCGTACGGAAGCTAGGACGTTAGCAAAGGGGTTACATTGCCCAGCATACGACACAGATATTGCGGATAACGAGGCGGTCGAATGGTGGCATTTTTTTTTGTAGCAGAAGAATTAGATAGGCCATGGCATGATATTTATCTAGCTAGTAGGGTAGTACGGTAAACTTAAATCATATTTATGTAGAATTTGGAGGGTTAACGATTCAAATTGTCAATGTGGTGGGGTAGATTCGGTGAGGCATGTTTTATTCGAATGTCCATTCACTAATGAATGGAGGTTGTACACAGAAGCAGGGCATTAGCTAAGGGGTTAAATTGGCCGCGACGTGAAGCAGATATTAGAGGTAACGAGTCGGTCGAATGGTGGGAATTACCTGTTCGTTAATAGCATCCCTCAATTTCCCATGTTGCCTCTCCAACTCATCCTTCAATCTACGGATTTCGTGTTCGGCGGCTGTTTTCTCATACTGCGCTTGTTCTGCCACATCTAAGCTGCGTTTCACTTGATCGCATGTGCTATTCTCCTTGTCTCTAAGTACCGTCAAGGCGCTTTGCAATTTCGACACAGTATCTTGCAACACCGCTTTTTCCCTACAATACGCGATTCAGTATCAAAATAATCTTTAAATAAACCCTCAGAGGAATTCTACCTCTGCAAATTGTCCAGTTGCTTGCGGTACCCTTCCACCCCCTCCCCGTAAGTACCATCCACCAATTTCCTCTTGAAGGATTCGTTCTCGTCCTGGGCCTTCTTCAAGTCGATTTTGGTTTGGGTCAGCTGAGCTTCCAACTCCGATATGCGCGATTCGAAGACTATAGTGGGGCCCTCTAGCGGTCGATGTTTGGACGAATGTTTGGGAGATTTCGATATCTGAAAAAGAGTTGATTTTTAATCGACGTTTTTAAGTGCGATGTTTACTCACGTTTCTAGGGATTTCCAATTCAGTTTCTGTCTCGGTTTCCGTCTCCAAGTGATCGAAGACTGATTTTAGGAGGTTAGATTTTTGTTTCTCGTGAAGGTTCTCGTTTTCCGATATGACGTCTTTCACTTTACCCAACATGTTCGATAGTTCATCCTGAATTAGTGGAAAAGAGAAAAATGTGGTAGGATAATTTGTTTAATCTTTATACAGGGTGTTCGAGAAGGTGTTTTTTATTGCAAAAAATGCATTATTTGAATATACGTAAAAATAAATAGTTTCAAACTCTTTCCTAATTTGTTATATTTCTTACAAAGTAAGCAAGCACGTACCCTGCAAAATCTTGACTCCCTTTCCAGCTGTTCTATATATTCTTCCTGACGTTCAATGAAGGACATCAGTTCTGGAGGGGCGGTATGAGAACCGGAATCCCATTTACAATGTGAATCTCTACAAAAGCATTTAGAAGTTACATAATTAAGATATATTGAAGTTAGAACAACTAGTAAATTACTGCTATCTAAATAAAAGGAATTCGGAAGAAAATAAACGCGGGTTGTGATGGATCTGGGCGATTTCGGTCTTTGAATATTCACGAATCAGTGTATGGCCTGGCAGATTCTGTCATTCCTATTTTTTTTGGCTATCTAGCACGCACAGAATGTCCTTGTTCGTGTAATGTGACAATAGCCGAATTATACATTTATCGGCTTTCCTTTCGACATTTTTTAAATATTAATTTCACAAAAACCACAACTGAACAACCGTATTGTAACTGGTTTACTAATAGAATAATTTACAAGTACGATATCAATTATTCCCTGCTATTGTGGAAGACCTTTAGATGACACCCAATACTTTGTTATGTTTACTTTATTGTATAGATTTTTACAATAATGTAAAAAGCATTAAATATTGCAAAATTTTAAAGAAAATTAAAAGCTAGTTGTAGTGCATGTCAATTTGACACACGTATCTGTCATTTTGACAGTTTATTTTTCTAAATACGTTTCCGTGATTATAATTCAACATTTCTCTATACACAACTTTTATTTTAGCACATGAAAATACTTACGTCAAAAGTTTCTCTGAAGTGTCCGCCAAATTCATATTGGCAGTGCGTAACGGTGTTGCCAGATTGTACCGCCTAGGCGTTAACGGCGACTGGTAACGACTCCTGCCGATTCTGCTGGTTCTACTGCCGGCGCTGATGACAGATTGGTTGTCTGTCTCCTCTCCTGCGCTGTCCAATTCCCGAAGAGGTCTGCGAATGGGGACGTAGCTCTCCGCCAACAATATTCGTAAACGGGAAACTGCATCGCGGTAGGCGGTGTCCGCGTAATCAGGCTTCTTTTTGTATTCTAGTTTCGTAAGGCTGGGTTTCCTAAATGGAAATCTGCACGTTTGATATGGTACGTTTTTTTGTTTTCTTTACTATGTTTGTAGAAAAGGTAATACAAATGACGAAAATGGTAAGTAAGAAAAATTCCAAAAATATTTTCATGTTTTTGAATACAGCATATGATTCGCATAGCCAAGGAACATGTCAACAAGAACGGACAAACAGCGTCGGCACCTTTGATCTCAGGACGGGGAAAGAGGGTGGGGAGAGGGGGAATTCGTGACCTTCAGTATGTCTATTAACTGCTATTCACTAGAACGAACTTAAAAAAGATTTAAAATTTGCTATCTCTCAGGTTGACATGTTCTTTTATCACAGCTGTTATTCACTTGAATGTATGTTCATAGGTAATAAAAAAACTGTCAAATGATTGCCAAGAACGATTTTGACAAAAGGCGAGCTTGGGAGAGCTTGACTTCCTATTGCCTAAGAAGAACTTAAAAAAGATGGCGGTTCCTCGCTAACAAAATTTGCTAAGCCTTTTTGATGCGGCGCAAAAATGACCTTAAAATAAGTTTGGCGATGCTTCATTATTTTAGCGTTAGCTGTCTCTGCATTCCTTTTTCATTGCAGATATTCTACATTCGAACTCTCACTTTTTTCAAATTATCATATACTCAACAGATTTAACTGCTGTTTTGACGTTTCAAAAACCGGGCAAAAGTTATATAAACAATCCATATGCAGTGGAACCTGGCTAACTCGGATCAATTTGGATCAGAGTCGATCCAGGTTAACGAGAATCCGGGTTACACGAACACTAAAGTGAAAAAAAAAAAAATAATAAGACAGTACGTACTGCTGTGTACAGAGCTTGCGTCTACCAAGGAACTGGTTGATGAACTCAACCGCTGCGTGCAACGCAGTCGGCAAAAAAGTACTAGAATAAACAAAAGCTAGACTAGCGAATGCTAGACATCTAAAAAAATTGAAATTAATTTTAAAAAAATTAACACGTAATTAAATAAATCATACTATTAATTCTTTAACTAAAATTTATACAAAAATAACATTAATTGTGGAAATTTCTCGAAACAATGATTCAGCAGTTTTAAGCAAATCAGGCAACTTAAAATACACTCGCGAAATGTAGGTGGGCTAATCTACAGCAGTACTTACAGAAAAATGACTTAATTTCGTAGATAAACAAATACACACACAAAACAAATCTGTCAAAATTTATCCGAGTTCACGGGGTTCCACTGTATAACTAAATTTAAATTTCTCGCAATTATTTGTGGTAACATCAACAGCAAAATTAAAAAAAAAAAAATAACTATTGGTCTAATAGAAAATCGTTTGTAATTTCATGTTTTAATTTATCAAAAAATTATTACGGAAAATTTGAATTTTATTGTTTAGGAAGGCTACTAGTAGTGGTGCGTTATTTTTGACGCATGAATTTCGCTTTACCTTTTTGTTACATGAAAAGGGGCACCGTTTAAATGAATATACTCGCTGAAATAACGAATGTCAGTTTATGTCCTGTCTATTCGCTGATTCATATGTATTGTGACGTCAATCAATGATATCTCTTTTATTTGACATTTTGATGTGACAGTATATATGTACAAACATTTTGACAACTTAGATAAGGAAATCAAAAAATAAAAGATATGTATTAAAAACTATACACCACATGACCACAATCAAATTTCGTCTTTATGCCAATTGTCAATACATGTAGGTGTGTTGTTAGTTTAATAACTGAGGTTGACACAAAATTAAAAAAAAAATAACATGAGTAGCCATCAGCATATATTTGGGTACTATATAAATATTGAATTTTACCTTGTTGCTCACACTGTATGCTTAATTAAATAGTTGATTTAATTTATTACTAATATTTAATGTAAGAGACTTAAAAATCAATAACCAAAAACGCATTCTAACCTACTTCTGTATCAGTTTAAAAGAAATATAAAAATTTTACTCACCACATGATCTATAACTTCGCAAATTTGGCAATCAAATTTAATCCCGTATTACATATTCCTTATTATGAAAAAATAATTACCAATACGGTGCGATACAACTGCGAACATGTAAAATAGACATATGTGATTATGCGCGAAAAAACTACTCCTAAAGGTGATTATATTGCAGTTTATATACACATTCCTAAAAGAAATCAATATTTTTCTATGAATCAGGTGCCCCAGATCTTAAATATTCCGACACACGTTATATAGTCACAACACAGATACATAAGTATATGGAACACAATACAAACAAACCACTTACATTCTTGCCATTCTCACTAATAAGTATAATGAATAATAAAGTAAATGAGTAAAAACTTCAATTTATCGCTCATTTAACCATAGTTATTGGTTGTTTTACTTTTACTAGTTTTTAAAATATAATAAGGGTTCCAAACAGTTTCGGACCATTTTAAACAAATACATATTTATACTTTAATAGATATAAATGTCGAATAAGCATAAATATTAAATAGAGCTAAAGAAACATACATCCCAAATATGTATTTATGTCGTCTAAAATGGAAGTTTTTCTTTCTGTCAGCATAAGCATTAACTTTTCTTTAATTCTCTTAGATTAATGAACCTACCCAGAATTTAGGTCATTCAAAGATTAGTATAGCTTATTTTTTCGAGATTCTTTCGAAAAATACGAATTTTGGTGTGCGTGTACCGAATTAATCCCATGATACATACCCCATAACTAACTATTATTACGTCGGCAGCTTTACATTAAATTTATTTCTCTTTTAGATCAAAGTTTTGTATCGTTTATAGTTTACAGGTATCCAAAAAAGAGGTATATTTAATTATTGTTTTCGCATATAAGCACAAGCAAAAAAAAAACTAACCTCACTTTCTTCCTTTTTTCGGAACCAACTCCACTAGAAGGTCTTGACGATGGTTTGATGGTAGTATAAGTATTCTTCAAGGCACCCAGCTTCGGGCGAGCTAAATAGCCCGTTGTGCCTAACTTGCTCTTACTTCTAGGCGTTGAACTGCTGTACATTCTGAGAAATTCCGCCACCGAATGACACTTTTCGGGGACTTCCTTAACCTTTATAACTTCGCTTGATCGATGCTTCCCATAGTTTTAAGTTGTAGTTGTCTTTGAACCAATTCCAAGTTGTATTTACTTAACGACATGTTTTGATATATATTATAGGTAATACGTAATACTATAAAAATTCTTTGTTTGAGACGATACCGTGTTCTTCTTTATTAATTAGAGGAATTTGGCCTTCGAACAACCTCGACTCCTACCAATACTTGCGATTGGCGGTTAGGTTAAACACAACAAAATTGCATTCAAATGTATCTGGAATGTACGTTTAAATTTCATGATTGAATTCGAATTCAAAATGAACCAATCATAATCGTACTTTTCACAGTTAAGCTCCTCCCGTATTAAACAAGAGGAACATATCCTTTTATTTTATTAGTTATTGAATGAGTGATAGTAATTCAAAATTTTTTGACGATAGCAAGCGGACGTAATTTTATGCTTAAAAGGTAAGTTGCGGGAAATTTGAATGTTGCTAAAATATGTATGTTATTATATGTTTTTTATTTTTACGCCGCAAAAATGATTCGATTGCATTTTATTTTGTGTAACTTTTCCACAAATTCCGTATAGAAACTTCTACACTTCAATAAACGGTACTAAGCGGTGCTAAGCGTGTCGGAATACATTTTACCATTCTCGTATCTGTCTGTTCCTCAGAATTCGCTCTAGCACGATAATCGTGAAATAAAGTACGCATCGAGCTCTGTACCATCCCGTGGAAGTCGAATGCCGACGAAAATACGAAATATTCACACGCGATTCTATCTTGGTAGATACAATTAGTGAAATTATATATGCATATCATCCGCTAGCAGTCATTGCCATTTAAAGGGGAGACCAATGTCACGTGTATCCATTTAGTATCGCCAAGTATCGCCTACTGGCTTTGGGTACAAATTTTTCTCAAAATTTCATTACACATACATATATAGATTTGTTCTTACTTCGATTTAAAGATTGACGTTGTCTCTATTCATAAAATACTCTCATAGAAATATATATGTAGGAGTTTGCCACGGAAGTTTGGACATCTTTCGCGCTGAAAGAATAGACTTAGTTTGAGTTGTAAATGGTTGTAAACAAGGCTGATGTAATATTTTCATTTCGATGGATAAAACATTCTAATAGAATAAAAATAAGTTCTAGGATTTTTAAATTTGACATGTACAAAAATTGTCATTATTAATTAAACTCATGTTTTGTTATAATTGGGTGAACGATTTTTCTTTGATATTATAAACTTAAACTAATATCAAACATCAACAGTTATGACACTTTTCTTTATTTTCCAAATTACAAAATACTTCAAAATGTATTTACGCAGTTACTTCCGTTCCACTATTAATATTAATATTTTCCAATTCACTGGCTATACTTTGTTCACGACTTGAAAAATTAAATTTAAAATCGTTATTTGAAGGTTCGAACTGAAAAGTTTTATTAGCACTTTCTGTGTCAACACATTTATCTTCGGATGTGGCTGTAACTTGCTCCGGATTCGAAAAATTAAATCTGAAGCTATTATCAGAGGTGGAAAAGCCAGACTTCTTCAAAAACATGGATTTTTTGCTCGGGTTCGCTTGAGATATCTTTATTTTAGTTGCTGAAAAATGTGTATTTATAAAAATTCCTTGTTCTACGCGATTTAGTACCACTTGTCTTTAATTTCTTCTCTTGCTCGGCCATTTTCGCCCGATAATCGCCAAAAGACAGTCTCATAACTTGCCTCTTCCTAACGAGAGAAGTAGAATTGCTCATCAGAACATTTAATGCCTTCGTATGGTCCTGTACTAAAAATATGAGGAATGCAAGATATATAATAACAATAATACGATCGTATGCGTTACTTTGTTTAGCACTGAGTTTGCCAGATTTTAGAGCAGTTTGGATTTGTTGGATGCACCAACAAAGTTCCAATTCAAATTGTTGGGCTGCTTCTGGCGATAACTGCAATTCTGGTGCATCTTCACTAACATCGCGTTTCGGTAATGATCTTAGTTTACTAGTAGATTTGTGCAATTTTGCTTTCGGAGGCATTTCTCACTTAAACCATTTAAAATTTAAATTAAGGTTATATTTACGTTTTGTGTTACATCCTTTATTACTCAAATAATAAGAATTAAATGAAGAAGAGGGGAGAATCGGTTATAAAACAAATGAGGAGCATATGGATGCGGTATTTTGCCTATTTCATTAATTAATAAGCGTTAAAATTAATTATATATTAATATAAATAAGGCAAATATGTATATTATAAAAAAGGGAAGATATTGATATAAGGATTTTGCGAAAAGTACAAACATCGTCCCTGTGGCGCAGAGGATAGCGCGTTGGACTTCTAATCCAAAGGTCGTGGGTTCGATCCCCGCCAGGGATGCTGACCCCTAAGCAGGGTTGCAAACTTTTTGTTTTAAACACGTATTTGCATTTTTTGTAAATGAATTAAATTTATATTACCTTTTTAAAAAAAAATGGTGTAACGGAATTTGATAATATAAAATCCAAAAGCGGAATTTAAATTATTTTTATAACGTTTTGCTATTGCCTACACCAACCTTTTCAAATAGATAAAGGAGAAAAAATCAATTTTGAAGTAAAAATACTATTTTTATATTTTTTTTTTACAAAAATTCCAGTTTTTATTGAACCTTGCTTATGGTTGCTGATATTTATTACTGAAAGACATACCAAAGGCTTATTTGCGTTTTGCCGCTGTACGTACCATTTTCAAATTATACATTTTTATTGCCTAAGGTGTCAACTATATGTATTATCAAGCCCTAAGAACTAAAATGAAAACCAGAAAAACATGGAGATGATGCCTTCCAACAAAATTAAAAACAAAACTGTATTTAAGGTGATGCATGTGCTGCCATCCTACAAAATTGGGACAAACTAAGATAAGAAGCGACCTGTAATGCAATGACTGCAAACAAAAAACCAGGATTGCCATATTTTCCGAGAAAGATAACGAACTTGTCAACTATTGCAAACATTGTAAAAAATTGGCTCTTGTTTTGGTGAGGTTATGTGTAACTATGGTTTTTCATTCCAAGAAATTATTACAATAATTCAACTGAAATGGTACTTAATTCTTGTCAGTAAAACTGGAAAAAATATTCATTTTTTTATTTAATTCTTTAACTCTAAAGTGTAACGCTTAGTTATTTTTTTTATATTCCTTATTTTTTCAAAGTGTTTTTAGAGCGAAGTTATGGATGTCGACGAAGAAGAGAGCGATACGAGCAATCATAGCGAACTAGGGAGTCGTGTCATTCAAATAATAAGCCCTCCCCATGCCACTTCTTTGATTATTCGTGTGTCCGATCATGAAATTCCCAGGGCAACGACGAGCAGATTTGTAGAAGACCAAAATATAGAACATGACAGTTTGGGGAATTCTGCCACATCCGTCAATACCCCCGAAGACACAACTCCCAGAAATGTGGCTCTTAATGAATTATTACCGGCTGATGACGAAAATGATCTAGGTAATTTGAAGTTTATAGAGATATTGGTTTATAAAATGATCTGATCTATCACATGTAGAGATAGTCACAAAATCAAAGTGTGGTTTATTAATTACATATATAAAATAGTTTGAATTGTTGTAATTCCTGTTGCCATTGTTTTCTGAATAACAACTTATATTCTGCTTGGTATGATATGAAAAAGCGATTTTAAACAATAGATCCAATATTTTCTTTTCAATAGTTAATTTATTTATGGTAGGCCTAAATGTGGATAAGTCGGGAGACATTGCGGTAAATAAATAAAAATATTTTGAAACTGTTACAACTGTATCTTTCTGAACATAAGATTTTATGTATATAAGTAATCTGATTGCATTGTCTATTTTTGTGAGGCTCTGTTTGCGATTTTCAACTCTTTACTCGATGATAGGGTCGGGTCGACTCTTGCAATAGTTATACAAAAACGACTAATGTACTTCGTTTTTAGGAGTAAAGCCAATTCAAAAACATAATATTCAAATTATGTCCTTAAGGGTGAGTTTCATAATATCACTTTAAGTTTTAAAGTTACTTTAAATTAAATTTCTCATAAGTCATGCACAAACTTTTGTTAAAGTGCTAAAGTGACATTTATTATGAAACTGGCCGTAAGACTGTTTTGCCAATAAAAAACTGAAGATTTTTACGTTCGCCTAGTGTCACATATGTCAGGTATGATGTATCATTTAAAGTTTTTAGTTAATGTTTATAATTAACATGTAGTAAGATTATTTAATAATTGTGTGATATTACAATACATTGGGGAATTATTAAGTATTAAATAGTCGGTAAAAATGCTAAAATAAGTTTTATAAGACTATTGTTACAGGATTTGTACAAAGAAAATATGTAGATCATGTTACATAGGCAACTTACATTAGATCCTGAATTTGAGATAGTTACTGGCCAAAATTTACCATCTATTGATGACATTATAATTATAGAATATTTTCCCAGAAATCTAGATTTTAGGGATAATGTTTTTCTGAAAACAACAGGGGCTATATAAAATTATAAACGTAGTTACAATCAAACACAATGTCACAATTGAAAATTTGACACATTAACTGGCAGCTGATATGTGAAGATTGTGCAATCGACAAACGCCAAACCGTTAACTAATTTCTTATTGGGCCAAAATAGAATCTCTAATTTTTTATTGGGCAGAACAGTTGTGACGCTGGACTAAAATTCTTCAAAAATATACATATTCAAACTTTTTTCTTTAAAAATACTAATCTCATCAACAAAAACACGGTAAGTTTGTAGTAATTTGAAATCTTTCTTTCGAACAAAAAAATTAAAAATACAATGAGAATATGAGAGACTTTTCTTTTTAATTTTTAGGTTAAAAAATTGACATTTGCGGTTGATAATATCTTGTCTTACTAATGTTATTATAATTAATTATAAGTATATGTATACATATTTTAACTTTCTTAAAATTTCAGTTTCAAGCACTTAATTTCTGATTTAACCCATTCATTCATGTATTTCTACTCCATATAAGCATGGTGCAGAGGTATATATGATACATTCTACATTTTCGTGGTTTTATCCTTTAAAACATTTTGTTTAAATCTTAAAAAAAAAGTATATTCCATAAACTACAATTAACTCCCTCATAGATTCTGCTTCTGAGGCATTAAGTCAGCAATCCACTATCAGCATTGCTCCAAGCAACGAAGATGCCAATTCCTGCGCATCGCCTGCAAAACGGATTCGTTTGTGTGACAACCTAGAGGAAGATGAGAGTCAAACTTGTCCGATATGTTTCGATAACTGGACGACAAGCGGTGATCATAGATTGTGTGCGTTGAAATGCGGCCACCTATTCGGATATCGTTGCGTGAAACGCTGGGTAGAGGGGGAGATGAAGAAATGTTGTCCAACGTGCAAAAAGAAGGTTTGTCTCCCGAATATCAAATTTAAATTTGCTGCAATTATTGTTAGTAACCTAAAGATATGTTAATATAATACAAAATTGTAGATAACTGCATGTTTCAGCATTAGTAGTGTTATTAAACATAATTCCAGGAAATTTAAATTTAGCTATTTGGTAATTGTAACCTCTCCGGGTTTAAGGTGAAGGGCGGGAAATACAAAAAGTTGTGAATTTTCGTTTATTATATAATTTATTATAGCGAAATTTTCGCGCCACTATTTTTAAGTACTGGGGGTAATTACTCCCCCTCCCTACCCAATGAGCCAGCGAAACCTATTTGTAAATCAAAATTTTACATTTAAAGAGAACACTCATCTTCTTTTTTCCCTTTTTTTGTGTAATTACCCCTCCCATTATGACACTATTCAAATCTAAATCTCTCCAAATACGTTATAGAAAAATCATAATCCTACAACAATTTATAAAAAGAGAGGTTAAATAAGAGTAAATAAACTCTCTCTTTCGTTCATACAGCAATTTAATATATGATGACTAGTTTCGGCTCTTAACAACCATTTTCGGATCAACGTCAACAGGTAAAATTGTCAATCATTAAATTAAAAACACCAAACATGACAATAAATTACGTAGACACAAACATTTAAATAATAATACATTGAATATAATTGCACATTTGAAGATGAGAATAACTCAACAAAAGTTATACAATAACTCTTATTTAACCTCTCAATTTAAATCGTTCATTGGATACTTAGAATATAATTTATAAAAACTTTTTTCCTATCTGTCACTATTTACGAGTTATAGAGCAACTTCCTGCTGGTGAAACATCCTGTATAATATCCTCCATGAGACGTCACAAATGTTTAGTATTGATTGAAAGGGCTTTGCGTAGGGGATAATTTAGCTTAACCAAAGATATAGGCTGCTATTTAAAAAAAATAATAAGTTACCTTAGCCTTGAAGTGAAGCAAATGTTCAGGACTGTAGTGAACATCTGTATACAATTATATTGATTTTAATTTCACTGTTGTATCAAGCCAAGTATATGTGTGTGATATTAAAAATATGAATATTTAAAACAAATGCATATTCAAACTACGCCGCCTTAAGTGAAAGCTTGCAGCAGAGCCATTTTTTTTTTTACAAAACCGTAAATAACAATCTTGTTATTGTAAATAGGCATATAGTAGCTTACATAAAGTGTTGTTATTTTTCTACGTAGAATTAAAAAATAGAGTAAAATATAGGGTGTTCCATTTAAAATAACGGAGTGAATATGCATTTTCCTACTTGGGGAATCTCCTGTATAGTCAAAAATATTTTTAGGTTATGCAACATCAAATTCGGTAAAACTTGTATTTTTTTCTTACCTCACTGATCGTAGATCCGTTGTTTCAATTAGGGGATCTGTAGATGGTGTGCTCCTCAATAGTAGAAGTTAATGCGCGTACCGCAAGGGTCCATTCTCGGTCCGACCCTATTCGTACTTTACGTTAACGATCTGCATGTGTCTCTGCCTTCGTGTCTGATTACTCAGTATGCTGCTGACCTCAGCTGTATTATTGCGGATTCTACATTGGATGAGGTATCTGTGCGGACAAGTAACGTTGTATGCATGATGAACGAATGGTCTAAGTGTAACGGGCTTAGAAATGTATCGAAGACTAGTTTAGTCCACTTCCGAGCTTCCGCAAATGTAATTAGTAAGTAGCCCATGTATTAGGTACGATAACATATGCATTCCAGAAAGTGAGTTTGTTGAATTTCTTGGTTTGTCAGTAGACCCTAGTCTGAGGTTTGATAGGCACTGCGCTGGCCTTGAGCGTAAATTAAGCTCTGCGTACTTTACTGTCAGGAACTTGAGAAGCATTGTTGGTATTGATGTCCTCCGCCTGCTCTATTTCTCTTATGTGGAGTCACGTCTAAGGTACGCAATAGTTTTCTGGGGATCGACGCCGTGTGAAGAGAGAATTTTTATTTCTGAAAAGAAAGTTATTAGGTGTATGCTTGGTGCCTCAGCCACGAAATCATGTCGCTCTGTACATAAAATAAGCCCTCTACAAGCGTAGTCTACACTTCAGATGCGTAATGTATTATAACGCACTGCCTTCAGATATAAAAAACGCCACAACATTACGCTCTTATAGAAACTTATTAAAGGCTTATATCAGTAAGTACAGCTTTTATTGTGCGGATGAGTATTTTACGATGGGGTCTCTCTAATTTTGTAATTTTATTATTTAACCTTCAATATAGATTTTGAATTTTATTGTTCTTTAACATCATATAACTATGCTTTTAATATGTGACACTAATTAACGAAAACTAAAACCTAAGATCTAGTAATCACAACGAATGGATTACCCCTGAAATAATACAACTTAAAAATAAATCTAAAGCTGTCTGGGATGTGATACGGAGAAATTGTAATGTTAATCAAAAAACTAGCAAACTTCCTAATTGTTTTTAAGCTCCGTATGAGCTCTGTAATGCTTTCAATCATAGTTTTTCGAATTCATGTAATATCCAATCATTATCAGGAACTAAATTGCTAAATCCTGAAGAATACTTACCTGTACGACACAGTAATAGTTTCTTCACTTCTCCTGTGGTTAAGGAGGATGTGTTGCGTGTCATAGGCCGTTTGAGTTCCTCTCATGCTGTGGGGCATGATGGTATTTCTGCCCGCCTGGTTAAGCGAGTAGCAAGACATATTGCCCCGTCATTAGCTTACTTCATCAATTTATCGTTCAATAAGGGCACTTTTCCTACATCCTTGAAATTAGCCCATGTTATTCCAATTTATAAAAAGAGGGATGAGAACAATTTGGATAACTTTCGACCAATTAGTATACTATCTATATTTTCCAAAATTTATGAGTCAGTTATGAATGAAAAACTATTGCATTACTTTAATAAATACAACTTATTCTCAATATGCCAACATGGTTTTCTATTAAATCGGTCTGTAAACACGGCTTTGTTTAAATTTGTTAACCAGGTATCTTTAGATCTTGATGCTGGGTACTTCACCCTTGCTTTATTTATTGACCTGTCAAAAGCGTTTGATAGCGTCAATCATGAAATATTACTTACTAAATTAGAACTGTATGGAGTTAGAGGAGCCCCATTGCCATGGCTTAGAAGTTACTTGTTAGATCGAAACAAAGAGTAATCATAGATAATTATGAATCTCATTGTCTGTGCTTAGAAGGGTGTCCGCAAGGATCCATTTTGGGCCCTACAATGTTTTTAATTTATATTAACGACTTACCATTGCAGATTAGCAACATGAATATTACTCTGTTTGCTGATGACATCACAATTCCGTTTAAAAGTAACAACTTTGAAGATTTAGTTTACAATGTAAATGCAGACTACACTAAGTTAAGCCAATGGATGTTTTTTAATAATCTATGCATAAAGTCAGATAAAACCCAATGCATATTTTTCCGTAATCGTTCTAGATATGATATCAGCAGTTTTATCCTCAATGGGGAAAATGTTAAATTCATTGAATCTGCTAAACTACTTGGCGTCTTACTCGGCGAGAATTTAAAGTGGAATTGTTACGTGGAGTACCTCTCTAAAGAATTATCAAAAATTTGTTATGCCATTTATAACCTTAAGAAATCATGTTCTTTATGTACGTTAAAAACTTATTATTTCTCAATTTTTTTCTCCAGAATGATATTTGGTATTATACACTGGGGTGCTGGATCAAATGTAGACCGCATATTCCTCCTGCAGAAACGGGCAGTTAGAATCATGTACAATCTGTAATACCGTGAATCGTGTAAAGAAACATTCAGAAATGAGAGTTTGCTAACCTTTTATGATGCCTATGTTTGCGAAGTCCGCATTTTTCGGAACCCAGTGAGGAGGTATCTGTTGGATATCTCATGTTATTCTCTCAACGATTTTTTGAAGTTTTAGCACGCAAACTAAACTCGTTTTTGTCTGTGACGTTATTTTGTACGCTTTTGTAGCCGTAGTTGAAAGAAAGATATATTATTATTATTAATAATAATAATAATAACTCAGCACTACAGGCCTTGAAGGCCCTTGTTTAGAGTGCCGGAACACACCGAGCCACTGAGAAGTGTTGTCCGAATGTGACCTTAACCAACAACCGGTACCGCATATTGCTGCTTGACTTTCAAGATTGGCAATGATGCACCCTTCCTTCTCAGCCGTACTGCCGGCTATTATTATTAGTGGTGGGCACTATCGGTATTTTCAACTATCGATAGTCGGACCAACTATCGATAGTTATCGATAGTCGACTATCGATAGTTGACCATCGATAACTATCGATAGTTGACCATCGATAACTATCGATAGTTGACTATCGATAACTATCGATAGTTGACTATCGATAGTTTCAACAGTCAACTATCAATACTTACAACTGTCGATAGTCGTCATCGATAATGCCACACTCTTACTCAACTAATATGTCTTCAGAAATACATTTTGTTTTGTTTCTTGTTATTTATTATTTGTGTTTTTTTTTAGTCCAGACTAATAAGAACTCTAACACTAGTATTTCATGGTTTCATCAATACCTGCTACTATAGATATTACAAAAGAAAGAATTAGTTCCACTCAATGAATAATTGATGATTGATAATACAAACGTTTTTAACTAACAAGACAATACATAAATAAACCTTTAAGCTACTCACAAAGGGAAAATAAATAGCACTATACTTGTTGTGTTTACGTTGAATTTGAGCATCTCTCTGCGTTATAAACTTTATATATAAATATAATACTGGTGGGCATTATCGATATTTCCAACAGTTATCGATAGTCGAGTATCGATAGTTATCGATAGTCAACTATCGATAGTCGAGTATCGATAGTTATCGATAGTCAACTATCGATAGTCAGCTATCGATAGTTATCGATAGTCGACTATCGATAGTCAACTATCGATAGTCGAAACTATCGATAGTTATCGATAGTCAAAACTATCGATAGTTATCGATAGTCACTATCGATAGTGCCCACCACTAATTATTATTATTATTATTAATGTTATGTCTGTGTTCTGTCCAATAGTTCATTACTCTTGTATTTTAATTTATCTGTAGGTATCATCTATGTTTGTATTTTATTTTATACCACATTCTTATTTGTAGTTTGGTACGTGTATTCAGATTTAAATTGTGTGTATGTGCTGTATTAGCTATATTTTATATTGTATTTGGATACTGTCAAAGTTTGCATATTGCAATTTTGCGACAATAAATAATAAATATTATTATTAATGATCGTTTCGTTATTACAGGTTTCCTGGAATGATATTCGTTACATTTACGCGAGGAAAGTAATCGCGATGGATACCACCGAATTAACAATAACAAAAAAGGAATTGGAAAAAGTAAACGAAGAAAAAAATAAGATACTAACAGAGTTAGCAAAGGCGACATGCCGCATACACATGTTAACAGAAGAAAAGGAGGAATACAAGAAGAGATTAGAAGCTATGACGTACACCAAGCGAACGCTGAACGAACCATGTCAATCCTTTCCGGAAATCGTGAGCCTGTCCGAAGCAAAGACGATTGAACTCGGCAGGAATAGCAATTGCCGGGTGTTAGACTCGAAAGCGGAGTTGGATATGATAGGAGTGTCGGTGAAATCTTGCAGCCCGTTATATCCGGGCTTCGGTATAAAATTATTAAACATAACGAACTTCAAACCGACAGCGTTCGTACCGGTGCACGCCGATGTCATACGCGATATAAAATTTCACGACTCCAAACCGTGGTTGCTGAGCTGCTCCATCGACAAGAAGGCGAAGATGTTCGACGCAAATACGAATAGGATAATCATGTCGATCGAAGGGAGTTTCCCTTTGTGGTCGTGCTGCTGGGACGCCAATTACGATCATAACCTCTACGTGGGCCAGCAACAAGGATCCGTCTTGAAGTTCGACATCAGGAAGCCGACAGAACCGATTCAGGCAATACAAGTTCAAGGTGATTTCTCGCCAGTCGTTTCGGTGCATTCCCTCAGACATTCCAACGTGTTTCCCTTCGGCGCAGTGATCTCGTGCAAGTTGAACTCGATCTGGGCTTTCGAGAACACCCAACAGGAACCTGTGCGCTATCCGCTGCCGGTTGAAGGGCCGTTCGTTTCGATGACTTGTCACAAAGACAACGATCACCTCTTCTTATCGTCCAGACCTAATCCTAGATTTCCCTACGCCAGGCATTCCCTCTGCGCACTTTACAAGCAAGACGATAATATCACGTGTAATGTCGTGCACACCTTTCGTGGGGGGAATACGCAACGTCAACTCACCAGGACGTGTTTCTTATCGAATAAAAGTGACTATGCGGCCGCGTACATCGAAGATCAACGGATCGTGTCGCTGTGGAATGTTAATAATGGGAACAAAGTGGGTTCGGTGCCTGCGAAAGAATCGGTTTTAGATCTGAATAGTGTCAGGACCGCGCGAGCTGACTTCTTGTTAACGTTGACCGAGACAAAATTGAGGTTTTTCAAATTCACCAGTTAGTGCATGATTGTTGTTATTGCCTTTATTATTATATCTTTTTTTTTCCATTCTTATCATATACATATTACACTTAGAGTATGGGCGAAATATATATTTTTATAATAATAATATTTTTTGTACGATTTATTACACCAAACGAATGTAGGCGATAACCAAATCCTTGTTTATATATAGGTACAGTGATGGCCACGAAGTTAAGACACGACATTTCACTTATATATTTCTGATAATTTTTACATCTTATCAAAAAAATTAACAATAGTTTGTTAACTATACATATATTGTTATGAATTTTTATTTATACAGTGACCGGCATAAATATTGCAACATATGGGAAACTTTTTTATTATTAAAATATACTAAAACTTTTTTTGGGGGATAGGTTGTGCATATTTGGGTACCGCAAAATGTATTTTGACACACGTCACGTGACCACTAGTATGGCGGTGAATTTAAAAAATATGCCGTTAATCTCCAAAAAGTGAGGTTAGATGACATGATATCCAAAAAAGTTATTTGAAAAAATTGCTTAGAATTCAATTTTGAGGCTGTGTGCAAATTTTTGTAAAGATACTTTAAAAAAATTAAAAATCACAATTTTTCCAAATTTTGTTTAATTGAATTACATATTTCCATTTTTTTCGTTTTTAGCAGCTCAACTACAGTAGTATTTCTAAATCTGGTTCATATTTAAACAATTTTGTCAAATTTTGCATAATTAACATAGTGAAAACTATGAAAAGTACATTTTCGTAATGACAGTTGTTGTTGCAAGGGACTGTATCCAGAAGTAATAAATAAAATTTTACAAACATTTTTATTTTATACCACTTAATAAACATTACTTTTATTGAAAATTATAACACTTTTTTGTTTCCTGCGTTAAAGTGGAAACCATTAGTCTAAAACTAATAACTCATAACTGTACATGCGCGCACCGAAGGTATTAAAGTAGGTTTTGAAATTAGAGAACAAGGAATAATAAATAGTAGGTAAAATAAAAATAGTTTAATGTCTTTGAAACTCAATAGAAGTAAATGATTAATAATAAAGTACTTTTAGCTAATGATATGAATTCTTATTAAGCAAAAGCATTTAAACAATAACTAATAGTAATGGACAACTTGCTAGACACATATATCGTTCTGTTTCTTATAAGTAAGGTAGGCTTTGAAATTAAAACAACAAAATAATGTAGTAAACTATTTTAATTTTTTGGCAAATACACAAGCAATTACTACCATTTTTATTTTAGTTACTGCTTATTATTCGTTGTTCTCTAATTTCAAAATCTACTTTAATGCCTTCGGTGGACGCATCTAGTGTTACCAGTTTTGGACTAACGGTTTTCACTTTAATGCAGAAAACAAAAAAAAGGTATTATAATTTTCAATAAAGATAATGCTAAAGTGGTTTAGAATGAAAATGTTTGTGAACTTTCATTTATTAGTACTATATACAGTCCCTTGCAAGAACAATTGTCATACCGAAAACGTACTTTTAAGTTTTCGCTCTGTTAATTATACAAAAATTGACAAAATTGTTTAAATATGAACCAGATTTATAAATATTACTGTAGTTGAGCTGCTAAAAACGAAAAAAATGGAAATATGTAATTCAATTAAACAAAATTTGGAAAAATTGTGATTTTTTTAAAGTATCTTTACAAAAATTTGCACACAGCCTCAAAATTGAATTCTAAACAATTTTTTCAAATAACTTTTTTGGATATCATGTCATCTAACCTCACTTTTTAGAGATTAACATCATATTTTTCAAATTTACCGCCATACTAGTGATCACGTGACGCATGTCAAAATTAATTTTGGGCTTCCTAGGCATGCACAACCCCCCAAGAAAAATTTGGAATATTTTAATAATAAAAAAATCCCATATGTTACAATATTTATGCCGGTCACTGTATATTATAAAGATTATTACAAGTTTTAGCCTGGTCATGAATTTAAGACATAGGCAAAATTAAAGTTAATTCACTAAAGTAAAGCTCAGCTTCATAAAAAAAATCTTAGTATTTGGTGGGATATCCTTTATTTTGGATCACAGCAGCGCATCTCCTGGGTAAACTTTCAACCAATGCCATACAACGTTTCTTTGGCATAGCATACCAAGCTCTTTGGATTTCTTCCTATAAATCGCTCAATTTTTTTGGCTTTACTGCACGTACATGCTCCTCAACATCGTTTCACAAGTTCTCAATTGGATTGAGGCCCGGAGATTGAGCTGGCCGCTTCAGAACAGTGATATTGTTGTCCTGTAAGCAACTCTTCACTAGGCGTGAAGTGTGCTTAGGGGTCATTATCACGCATAAATTTCCACATTAGAGGCATGTTTCATGTCTTCAGCGAATGGTATCATAATGCTTGTAAGTATATGCTGGTCCATTTTAGTACTAATCTTGTGAATAGGACCTACACCATGCCAGGAAAATGCTGCCCACACCATGACATTGCCACCACCATGCTTAACCGTTTTAAGGGTGTACTTTGGGTGATGTTCCAGGTTTGGAGGGCGCCATACGTACTGTTTTCCATCAGAACCGAAGCGGCAAAACTTCGACTCGTCGCTACAAAGTATAATATTTCTCCAAAAGGTCATCGGTTTATTGAGATGTTCTTTTGAAAACGCTAGTCGGGATTTAATATTTTTTTTTTTGACACAAGTGCTTTACGTTGTGCAATACACCCACGTAAGTTTTTCTCATTCAGACGTCTTCTTATTGTCCTGGACGATATATTAATACCAAAATCCGATAAAATCTCATTTTTAATTTTATTTGAGCTCGTGAAACGATCTTTAACAGCTGCTTTATAAATTAAGCTATCCTCCCTGGGTGTAGTTTTTCGGGATCTAGGGTGCTGTTTGACATTTTTGGTGGTGCCATGTTGCTTGATGTGTTCCAGGGCGTTGTAAATCTTGGATCTGGAACATGTAAGTAGCTTGTAAATCTCCATTACTGCTTTTCCATCAGTATTCATTTGTTGAATCAGTTTTCACTCGGCATCCGAACTCCAAGTACCTTCGGCCATTTCTAACTAAATATTTTGATGTATCCCAACATAAAATGGAATAAAACATGGATTACTTACCTTTAGCTTCAAAAAAACACTAAACAATCACTTAAAAACCAGATATTTCTAATATGTTTTAAATTCGTGGCCAGCTTCAAATGCGCGTTTTTACAATAATATAATAAAAATAGCAAGAATATGTAAAAACAAACAAAACCAAATAACGGTACTTTTTCTTAACATTACAAGGTACACTGAAAAATAAACAAGATCTAATTTGATATTGCAGGGTTGTAAAAATTATCATAACTAAACTCGTTACATGTCGTGTCTTAAATTCGTGGCCAACACGGTATATCGCTTTCGGATGGCACTAACCTGCGCCAGTGAATCGCGCAACATGTATACTGATATTGACAATAAACGCCTTCTAATTGGTGCTGTGAAACTTTAAAAAAAATCGCATAGGATAATTAATAAAAACAATTTTTTTTTATATAAAAAATCTTGCATTTTATTTTCATCATGTTAAAATAACGTACAAATATAATATTCCATTTTAGTGCCAGAACAAAAAATAGGTGGAACAAAATAAAAATTTCCTTCAACAATAATAATAATATAGTTTGATGAAGAGATTTGTCAAAAAAGTATTTAATCATTTCATTTGTTTTCATATCATAATATGCGTGTCTTAAACCCTATAATAAACTAAAATTAATTTATTCAAATATGGCAACCATTCTACTTTCACACTAGAAACAATAAAAAAAAAAATAGAATAATATATAATAATGATAAATGATTATTTGCGTTATCATTCAATCACGCGTTTCTCTTAATATATCAGGCGATCAATAGAAGCGCCATCTATGAATGACGATTTAAAACATGCCTCTGACGTAGAGATTCCAAAAAAAAAAGAAAGAAAAAAATTTAGCTAACGACGGTAATAATAATTAATAATAAAATGTTTCTAAATAAACAAACAAACAAGATCGATCTATTAGAGCAAATGTATATATCTAAGAGAGTTATAGTAGTAACAATTTATTATAATAATATAAAGGAAATTAGTGTTCAATACGGAACATTGGAGAATAGATACGAGACAGATTCCCCGTTGTGCGTACGCCTGACCGCTTCTGCGAACATCATGGAGACGTCGATACACTAAAATTGAGGAAAAACAAAAATAATAATAATAATATATTTTATTTCATTTTGCAAAAGATGCATAAAAAATGCCAAATCAGCAAAACAGGTAACTAACGAAAGAAAAAACAATGTACACACATGTCAAGACAAAAAGAGTCAAAATGTGAATCAAAACAGTATTTAATTAGATTGGTTTTACAAGTAATCATTTATGGTGTAATAGGCGTTACAAATTAGGTTTTCTTTTAATTTTTTCTTATACAAAGCATAAGGTAACGCTTTTATATTGTCTGGTATATGATTATATATCCTGATGCAATAGTGTAGAGCATTTGTATTTTTGATAAATGTGTCTGAGGCGCCAATAGATGTGGAGTCCAGTACTCCTAGTATTGTGAGTGTGGTGTAGCTCATACTTATGAAAAAATAGTTTATTAAATTTTAAAATGAAGATAAACAGCTAGAAATAGCAGGTTTTTCCAATTTTAACTATTTCTAAATGCTATAGAATTTAATAAAACAATAATAATAGCTCATGAGGTGAAATTCGCGATGATGGGTTACTAGAATATGAGTTGGTGTTCTTCTTCGGGAAAAGCCGTATTGTACAGTAGTGTGTACACTGTATAATACAAAACAAACATATAGGCAATTTATATGAGAGAGATCAGTACGTTTACATCGCCAACTGCAAAAAATGGAAAACCACAGTCCTTATGACAGCGGAAACATCGGATATAAACAATCCAATTGACGATGGAAACAGCCCAAACACCAACTTATAACTCTAACTTAGATATTACATTGGTGTACTGTAAACTTTTGGCTGGCACTGTATACAGTGTCAACAAAAAGTAAGAGAAATGTATTTGATAAAACGTAGTTATTTTTTTTTTTTGCAAATCATCTTTTTTTATGTAGTATTTAAATATATTAGATGATAATTCATGTCAGCGTGATGAATTCATTCCTTTTTGTTCCAAATGGCAGCCTTTACTTTTTTTCCAGTATTTTGGTGTTCTTCTAGTTGATGTCGAAGTGGTTATATAAATATTTTGGCAGCTTATGTAAAGTGGTTTTTAAGAAAAATAATGTTAAATATTGGAAAATACACTACCAGCCATTGAAGTTAGGATAACTAGTATAATTTTTAAAAAATCATTTTTTTCAATATTTAATTCTTTTAACATTATTATAAAAAAATCATGACAACAAAGTATTTAAGACGGAAATCATCATTAGAATAAGTCTATTAAAACGAAAATTAAATTTAATCTAATAGCAGGTAACAAAAACTATTACCAACGATATTTAAAGGAATGCCGACAAGCATGTTTTGCGATAGAGAGGTGGGTTGTAAAATTACACGTGGGTGTCTCCTAAAGGTCTCCTACTAGGGCAGGGAATAATTGATATCGTACTTGTAAATTATTCTATTAGTAAACCAGTTACGATGCGATTGTTCAATTTTGGTGGTTGTGAAAATAGTATTTAAAAAATGCCGGAAGGAGAGCCGATAAGTGTAGAACAGAGATCACATTACACGAGGAAAGACATTCTGTGCGTGTGATAACAGAAAAAATAGGAGTGACAAAATCTACAGTCTATTACACTATTCGTCGCTACCGAAGCGCCGGAACATTCGAAGACCGTAATCGCCTAGGTCCGTCACGGATAACAACCCTCGCGGAAGATCGACGCCTTAAAGTGTTGAGTAAGAGAGACCGGCGAATGACAGCGCCCGAAATCGCAACGGAAATTCCTGTCATTTATATTTAGCCAGCAGTAATTTACTAGTTGTCCTAACTTCAATGCTAGGTAGTGTATATTGTATGCCATTTACCGCGTACTAATGCACCAAAGTTTCCACACGTTTCGCTTAAATCATCAAGGCCACGCTTAGATCTCACTAGCGAAGCATCATCGTCTATCGAGTTGAGCTTTTTTTGGCGTATTCTGTTTTTTGAATCGCGGGTAGGGAGATTATTTACACGTAAATTACGGGTTAGCGTGAGTAACACTTGCTAAAACAATTCAAAACTGCTTTTTATTGCTATTTATTTATTTTTATATAAACACGGACGGGTCTACAGCACTTTATTTGTGCTTATCAGATGCACCAATAGGAAATAAGATCACGTCGGGTATTGTATGGAACAATGGCAAAATGTAGTTTTTTAATTTAAAACAAAAAGATAGAAAAAACCGTATATTGTCTGTTAACATCATTATTAGAGAGTTTGGTAACGAAGCATTGGTGACGTATGCGAAACGTATCGAAGCCTCGATGAGCTACCTTGTGCTAAACACTACTTTGTATTACTCCGGTGCTACATAAAAAATATTCTTCGGCATTTTCTTTTGTTGTATGTTGAAATCCCTGAATGTGGTATGTAAAAAAAAGTGTATAAGAAGAAACACGTCCTTACATTCATCAAAAATTTTCGATATATTTCTAGACTACATGTTTCGGCTTAAGAAAAGCAATCTTCAGGTCGGAAAAACGTTGTAGTACGAAACCTAAATCATGACGAGAGATTGTTGACGATGGATGAATACTTGAGTTGTTGTTTGGGCTATTTCCGTCGTTTGTAGAATTTTGATGATCCGATATTTCGGCAGTTCGTCTACTGTCGTCATCAGTGTAGCCCTGAAGAGGACTGTTTCTTGCCAAATTCATTATTTGCAATTAATTTGACAAATATATCCGCGAACCAATTTTTTTCTTTATCCTGTGTGAGATTCGAACTCGGTCTCGAAATTCCTAATATTTACTAGTCTAACACTTGACCATTCAGCCAATCGGGGAGACAGATATTGCTATCTCACAACCTATATTTAAGCTACAGATATAGTAGCGGACAAAAGTTAAGCAACTCCACACAAATAGTATCTTTTTAGATAATCAAAAGAGATATCAAAATGTAATTGAGATATATCATTTTGTATATTACAACGTTTATTAATTTCATATGAAGTCTTACATTTTCTAATCATAAACTGCTTGTGTGCTGATTCATTCTTTAGTATGCGATAGGGTTGAGTACGTACGTGACAAATTTGTAAATATTCCAAGCGGCTATGCCACGAAAAGTAATGGATTTAAAACTGAAAATCGTTGAGCAATACGAAAAAGGAGTGTCACAAGCAACTTTAAGTAAACATTTTAAAAAACACAAGTCGATAGTATCACGAATGATACAAAGATATCAAGTTAGAGGTACAGTGGCCACTAAGGTCAGAAATTGTCAGAAAACTGTAAAGCATGGAGGTGGTAATGTGATGGTGTGGGGGTGCTTTTCTGGTAGTGGAATGGGCTCCCTACATCGCATCAATGGCATTATGGATAGATTTATGTATAGAAATATTATATTAGAAGGCATAATGTTGCCATTTGCTGAATGGAATATGCCACTTCGTTGGCATTTTCAGCACGATAACGATCCTAAGCATACTGTTAGGGTCGTTAAGGAGTGGTTAACTGAGCAAGAAGTTATTTCTTGGCCAAGTCAATCTCCAGATCTCAACCCTATTGAGAATTTGTGGGAGATTGTAAAGCGAAGACTAGCAAACAACAAAAGGTATAATAACGCCGCTGAACTTTTTGAGGCATTATCAACGGAATGGCAACAAACTGATCTGCAAATTCTGCAAAATTTGATAGAATCTATGCCTCGACGGTGCGCAGCTGTTATCAAAAACAAGGGATATGCCACAAAATATTAATATTTATATAAATAAGTTTAGAATTTATTTTTGGTTGGAAAGAAATATATAGTTGCTTAACTTTTGTCACTTATAAATTGTACGTTATTTACTACGAAAAAAAAAAAATATATTATTTAAATTAAAGCATATAACATCAAATACGTGTTTTTCTCTTTGTAAGGATACGATCTGTTAAAATTGATATTATAGTCGTCAGATCCCCTTTTATTACTTGACTATTCACAGTAAGCTCACATATTTCGCAGAGTTGCTTAACTTTTGTCCGCTACTGTATATGCGCAGAACGTGATGCAATATCTGTGCCCCCGATTGGCTGAATGATTAAGTTAAGTGTTAGATTAGTAAATATTCGAATTTTCGAGACCGAGTTTCTCTCTAGTCTCACACAGGACTAAGAAAAAAGAATGGTTCTCGCACATATCTGTCAAATTAATTGCAAATAATGAGTTTGGCAAGAAACAGCCCTCTTCAGGAATACCCTGATGACGACAGTAGACGAACTGCCGAAACGTCGGATTATCAAAATCCTACAAACGATGGAAATAGCCCAACCAACAACTCAGGTGCGATATCTAAACCTAAAAAGTCAGAAATTGACATTCAAATGAAATATGGTAGACAAAAGAGACAGTTGAACTGAACTAACTGAAGTCTTGATTGTGTATCCGTGGACACTGTTTCATATTTCATTTTAATTTGTTTTGTTACGTTTGTTTCTTTTGTCTAACGTGTTTTATTTGAATGTCCATTTTGGCTTTTCAATTTTAGGTTTCGTAGTACGCCGTTTTATGACCTGAAGATGGTTTTTTTTTAAGGTGAAACATGTAGTCTTAAAACATATTGAACGTTTTTCTTCTTATACACATTTTTTTTTTTGGTTTCTATAAAGTAAATAACAAACCTGTATTTTCGGACACTCCTTCATGTGACCATCCTGAGGTATCGTATTCGTAACCACAACGGCTTCGAAGCAAGCGTTATTGATCCTAGATATGGCCGGTCCGGAGAAGATTCCGTGCGTCAATATGGCGTAGACCTTCGTGGCGCCCGCCTCCATCAACTTCTCCGCCGCGTGGCATATCGTGCCGCAAGTGTCCGCCATGTCGTCGACCAGAATCGCCACCCTATCCTTCACATCACCGACCAGCACCATCGACGCCACCTCGTTGGCCTTCTTGCGCTCCTTGTGGATCAGGGCGAACTCCACGTTCAACCTGTCGGCAATGGAGGTGACCCTCTTGGCTCCGCCCGCGTCCGGGGATACGATTATGCTGTTCCTCCACTCGACGATGTTCTCCTTGATCCATTTGAGGACGGCCGGCTCCGCGTAGAGATTGTCCACGGGTATGTCGAAGAAGCCTTGGATCTGGGAGGCGTGCAGGTCCATGGTGATGATGTGATCGGCGCCGGCCACGGAGAGCATGTTCGCGACCAGTTTGGCCGAGATGGGCGCCCGACTCTGTCGACAGAGGGCTCGCTTTGCAATTTGACAGATGCATCCCGGGAGGAAGGAGCTGGAGGAGGGGGCTTTGATGTGTTTCAAATAAGCGAATGGGGTAAAAGCGGCAATACGTGAAAGGTTAGCGGACGAAATAAAAGAGAAAAGCGTAATTGTCAATTACATAACACAAAAATGTCAACATTAAAAAAACAAAAAAAATAACATTAATAACTGCCGATTTGTCATTTCCCGACAAAGCAATATTAAATATAATAACAGAAAAGAGTTTTGGAAGGAACAAATATCTTGTGAAACTTGATCAAACAAACAAATTAATTCTACAATCTCAATGTTCAATAATAATTGTGAAAATATTTAGGTTAGTTTTTTTTGGTTGACCCTGTATAACATAAACGTAAATGTTAAAAATATAATTTATTTTCTCTAATAATAATTGTGAAAATATTTAGATTAGTTTCTTTTTTTTTGGTTGACCCTGTATAACATTACGTAAATGTTAAAAATATAATTTATTTTCTCTAATAATAATTGTGAAAATATTTAGGTTATTTTTTATTTTTTTGGTTGACCCTGTATAACATTACGTAAATGATAAAAATATAATTTATTTTCTACGCTTTTCCCTTAATAATCATGCAAGCTGGGCAGATTTTGATGGCATTATTAGCAATCAAATTAAATAGGATGATACCACATAATGTATACGTTTTTTTAATAGATCTTTAATATTAATTATTATTATTATTAGAAGCAATGTGTTATTCTTTATATCTTTCTATTTTCATCTACAAAGTGGCAAAATGTAAGACAATGTACTTATAACTGTGTTAAAAAAATGTCATTATTAACCGTTTCTTAATTAATTTCCCATTTTTATTTATGTGCTTGTCAGGTTCCTTAGAAGCGCTTAGATAAATATCGCTGAGACCAGTAAGTATAGACACAAGTACATTGAGCTGACTGAGCAAGTTTACGGGAAATGTGTTGCGCTTAAAAGTATCCAAGATTTTCGATGTAGAATCTAGATATCACTAGCGTTCCTACATCCAAAAGTGGTGGGGGAACCCTGGATATCTAGCGAGAATAAGTACCATTGTTCAAACTCAAAAACATATTCGCCAAGAGATAGCACTGTTTCACAAAAATCTTTATGCAATTATAAGTCAAGGTTTATATTAGTATTAAACGAACTTATATACATAGTATATCTAAAAATGCTACATTACAATGCTATCTGCTTTACGCATTTTATACACAGTGTGTCCCCGGATGGATTGAACAAGAGGGGAAAAGCATATTTGGAACTTAACGCAAAATGTCGCTCTTTATAAAATCTTTTGCTCATCCCAAAATCACCAATTCTGAAAGAAAAATCTAAATATCCTTTTTAGCAGCTGAGAAAATTACAAAAACACACTAAGATTTAAGTAAAAAGGTTTCTAAGTTTCATGTTTTTTGGTTATTTTCCTGTTGTTTTCCATGATAACTGATAATCTAATGGCTATTTGCACCGGTTATACTTAAGCTTTACTTAAGACTTAAGTAGATCCTAAACTATGATTTCGTTTTGCACCACTGTCTAAGGACTAGTTAACCTCACTTTTGGTTTCAAATGACAAGTATTGCGGCAAGTGAAAGAAGACTTTTATTTGTTGTATTACGGTGTTTTATTTATTGTTGTGGGGATATTTATTATTTGTACATTTATGAAATAAAATGGCACGTAATATCTTAATAAATAACATAATGTTTGAAGATGATGATGAATTGGATGAGTTAAATATATTTTTTGTGGTATACCTAGACAAGTAAATGAAAGGGCAGAATATTTTCATACGTTTGACGAACTTAAATTTTTTCGGCGATTTAGGGTAACCAAATGTACAACATTATTTATACTAAACCTGATTGAAGCTGAAATTGAATATCCTTGATGTGTGAGTAGGTATAAAAAATAATATTAAGTTTACCATGTAACCTAAGATGAAATAACCATTCCTATGACCACGAATGCATACAGTTTATTATGTTTTATCTAATTAAACAACAAATTTTCAGCAATAATAGTGTTGCTTTTATGAATCAGCTGTTAATATTCCTGAGACTGACCTGACAACAATAATCAAAACTCGAAAACTCGTATCAAGAATTAAAAGTCAACATTCTCCTTCTTTCTGTGTGTTTCTGTCAAAAACTTACAAGTTACAAGTCACTTTCACACTGTCTGACACTGTTGCCATCCGTTTTCAATACTTAGCTAAGCTTTATTCCTAGTTTCGACGGTACAAAACATATTCACCTTAAGCTGAACCTCTACTTAACTAAGTTTATTATTAGCCAAAACTGGTGCAAATAACTGTAAGTAGATAAATCAAGTTACGTGATATTTGTCAATGTCATTACGCATTTGTAAAAAAATACTTTGAGCCTTACTTAAAAGCAATGCTAACTTTATAACCGAGAGTTTATCTCATTCAATGTAATGGAACTGGTGGGGCTTCTTATAACTTTGCAGCAGAAGTGTCCTAATGTTGAAGCATGCGTTAATGATTTACGATATTTGGTGGAAAAAATTTGAAAGGACAGGTAACATACATGACAAGAAGAAAACAAAAAGGATATTCGTAGAAGAAGATACTGCCACAATATTGGCTCTGGATTCTGTAGAAACAAATCCAAAATTATCTTACGAAAAAGGGCTGCCCAGTTACATATGCTTTGCGTTTAAACTTTTGCTTATGGGTAGGAGAAAATTAATCTGTAAATCGAAATTTCTGCAAAAAAATATATTTTCTCTGATGAAGCGACATTTAGAACCAATGTAGATTTTGTCCGGGAGAAAATCTTAGTTTTATTAACGTGTGGTGTGGTTTCATGTATGGAAAAATCATCGATCCATATACTCTACTCACCCAACAATGTTTATTAAAAAAATGTAC
Organism: Protaetia brevitarsis; assembly: GCA_004143645.1. Lineage (NCBI taxonomy): Eukaryota > Metazoa > Arthropoda > Insecta > Coleoptera > Scarabaeidae > Protaetia > Protaetia brevitarsis. The sequence continues at coordinate 1,116,849 of RXPK01000245.1, read as the reverse complement.
ATGAAAGAGCTGAAAAGTGTGTAGAGGTTGAAGGATACAACGTTGAATAAAATAAAAGGTTTTTTTCTTAAACTCAAGCATGTTTTTGTTATTTTCTCAGCTGCTAAAAACAAATATTTAGATTTTTGTTTCAGAATTGGCGATTTTAAGGCAATTAAACAATTTTATAAAGAATGACATTTTTGCGTTAAGTTCGACATATTTTTTTTCCTTATTGTTCAATCTATCAGGGAACACATTGTATATATTGGCACAACTTCTCCTAGGTAGATGGCGCTGTCAGATAAAATGTAGTTTGGTTTGGCTCCAACCTGAATTTGAACATGCAAGTGATATCTGTCAATAACTGTTTAAATTATTTCGCTTCTATATGAACTTGGTTAGAGTATTTATATCTATGGTTAATGGACGAGACTTGAACACGATCTTCAGGAACCCGGTTACCTCAGGCTGTTGTATAATTATAGTTTATCTGTTATTAATTTTTAATTACTACTACTGCAAACTTTCTTCTATGAAGTAATTTTTATTTACATTTCAAAAGAGGGTTCTGCATTGACTCATGCAGTGCAAATAACTCCATAAATCATAAACCCTCATTCAGAATGTTGGGGAAAAAGATAAGGTGGACATTTAATAAACAAAAAAAGAAAGAAAGTTGGTTGCTATAGCTAAAAAGTTGAAGGCACGACACTCACTAATACTTTGTCTTTTGTGAATGGTGGACCAATAATCTGGATACTCTTTTAAGGACGAAGTTATATTTACAAGAGATTGGATCAATGATTTCCACGATAAATATGGGTGCAATCGAAAACACTCATGCTGTTTGCGAAACCTATTTACAAAGAAGATTCCTCCTAAACCTTTGGGCTGGAACAATTAATAATAATAAAGTTATTGGACCACACATCGTCGACGAAAATTTAAATTAGAACAGCGAAGTGTATCGGCGCTTTTTCGAAGAACGAACTAGCTGTACTATTTGAGGGCATTCCTCTTCAAATGTACTGTAATGTGTACACTGTGTTTGTTCTGTATTGTACAACATTGTGTACAACAAACGCATAGGCAATTTATCTCCAAAAATGAATGCATTTCCGTCGCCAATTATGGAATCGGCAAAACACAATCTTTATGAGGGCTACCTTGATGACGTACAGTGAAATACCGCCGAAACGTCGTATTTAAGCAATTCAACAGACAATGGAAGCAGGTCAAACACAAACTCATATTAGGAAGATTGAGTTATGAATGGCCCAAGGCGGGAGTCATTAAGCAGTTTTAATAATTGTATTAAGCTTTTATTAAAATAAACCATATTTTTATAATTTATTTCAGTTTCAAACCACGATATTTCAAGAACCTTTAGGAATTCTGAAAAAGTGAATAGAATCATTTTAGCTTAAAATTAGCCATTGAATTCATATACCAAGTATATGGGATACATTGATGATCAGCCTGTATATTAAAAAATATATATTCATTCGTTTTTGTATGCAGAGTGATTTATTTAAAACAAAAGATATTTATATATCGTCAAGTTTTATATTTGGTTTTATAAAAAACAGCATTTTAAACCAAAGTCTTAGTTTATACAGGGTGTATCAAATAAAAAAGTAAATTTTGCTTGGGTGTTAACTGCACAACATATAAAGCACAAACCCACCAAAACCGGATTTCATCATTAAAGAAAAAAAAAGTAAAATTTAGAGCCAAAAATTCTTTAGCCCGGGCCTGATGCAAGGAAACGTCATGTTAAGCACCCGCTAAACGTGGTATTATGTATAAATACATTGCACTCGTTTAGTATTATTCTTAATGGTATGCCGGAAGTTCATTTAACGTCATTCTGAATAAATAAAGGCCCTTGTAAAAATAGCAAAACTGAAGCATTTTAAATTTCTTCTTTTTATAAAATAAACATTCCTTATTTGTTAAGAGCATTCTACGTAAGTCTACAAAGTATTATTTTTAATATCCTGATAAGACGTTCGAGTTTCACCGGATATGCGACTTCAGTAGTTACAAAAAACGTAAATATTTTTCTTTTGCTTTGTCGAATTGAGAGTTAGTTGTTAATAAATGGTACCACATGAATCTGAGTTATTTCTTTTGGATTTATTTAGTCAAATAACGCAAAATGAATTGAATCGAATTACACAGAAATAAATGTAGATACAGAAAATTTGCAAACACGCCTTTTTACTATGATGTCGCGCGAAAATGAATCTATACATTCCCGCGCTTTTGCCGATGGATCAAGCTTCGATTTTCTTTATATGAAATCGTGATGGTCCTGAAAAGGATCGTTTTTTCGAGACGGGAAGAATTTAAATAAAATGTTCGAAGTGGTTTGCACTCCAAGCGGCGATCCACACAAAACTAACAGCGGTAATGGCTGAATGATAGTGGTATGTGGGGGTATACTCGGGACAGCATTTAGGTTGGGCACAGGTGCGGCTCTAGCCTACGGCATTTATAAAATATTTTCTCGTTCTCGTTAATGCTTACAGATAGACCCCCTGTACATTAAGACTTTTTGATTGTATATGATTACAGCTGGTACATATTATTATATTTACCTCTATATCTGATACACCCTGTATAAAGAAGACAGCAACAAAATGGTTGTGAAAATGATAAAATAAGAAATTTAGATAACAGCCGCTTGTATTTCTTGACACTCAATGCGATATTATTCTAAAAATATCCAAAATAGTATAAAATTTTGAACGAAAACGCATTTGTATTCCTTTGAAACAAAAAAAAATTAATAAAGAAATGAGACATAATAACGAACATAATTAATGATACATAAATAAGCCCTGATATTTATTTATATAAATGATTTCGGATAATATTAAACATAAACTCAATACAATCATGAACACACCTCTTTGATTAACATTGGGAGTTTGTGATGTAAGTTCAAAACAAATAAACGATAAAATACGTTATCAGGCCGTTTCCAATCAAATAAATGTTTGTCACCGTCATTATATGATTAACTAAGAATGACTTGGCGGACAGACACAAGATACTCATTTAGCAAACGTACAAACAAAACAAAAAAGTTGGGAATCGTTTGAGGGTTATTTATAAGTGCTTTTATAAATAACAGCTGCTAGAGCGATGCGGTGACAGTATTGTATTTTAGAAGATGCTGTGATTAGCCGAGACCATTCAATTATTTTTGCGATTGTTGAAATCAACGATAGGTTGATGTAGGAAGATTTAGAAGACGCCAAAATGGGAGTTTTTATTAAAGAAAATTGATTCCTTAAGATATTGCGTAAAAGGACAAATATTAATTAACTTTATAATTTTTTAATTGGGAAGAAAAGTAAAATTTAAAGGATTTGAAACTTGAAACATTTGAAGGCTTTATTCTTATTACAGAATGAAGCAAAAATGTCATTTTTATCCAAAGCCTATTAATAAATATCATAAATAATTCAGTAATAATTGGTCCTTGATTTCGAAAACGTCATAAAGTATTAGCTTTAAGTAAAATATCATGTTAACACAAGGAATACAAGTATTCCATTTAAAAACAAAAAACAGAAGTAAATGACACTTAAACGTTAATACATTTGTCCTTCTATAAAAAAAAACACGCTGTAGATTATAATCCCATTTTATTATAGGGACAGCGTCATTTCTTAATTTAAACGTTTTCCTCAATAATTTGGCAACCCAGCAATCGAAAATAAAAAAAAAAACATTTTATATTCGTAAACCTGCTCCAAATGCAATATTTAAATCTTTAAAAATAAATAAAAAAATTGAGTCGTTTAGCGCTACTCTTCTACTGAACACTCTGTATATCGTCAGATAATTTTAAACTAAAGCCCTTCCGATCAATTATTGTATATAATATTTTGTTGGATGTTCTACAGAAAGGGTGTTATGTTACTTTGCCACACTATTGGATCACCCTGTATATTAGTGTTCTATTTTAAAAAACGAAGTAAATGTGTTTTAACTATTTTCGAGACAACCTGTATAGTAAATACTAAATTTCTTAACTGTACAGTACTGACTTTTTATAAAAGAATTATAATGAAACTACATTGTTTATAAGTTATCTTGTTTCATAGGTATAACAATATTTTCTCTAATTTTTAATTTTTTTCTGAAAACAGAAAAAAAAGTCGCTTTGAAAAAATTTAGAGTGGTATCTGAAAAGCAAATAGAAGCCCCTATTTATTACTGTAAGCAAACTACTTTCACTATGCAGAGTTTATTTAAAACCAAATAATTTATTTCTAACCTGATCAACGAGATTAATGAAAAAAACAATTTGCAACTCAAAATACACAAATTTTTGTCAGCTATTTTTTTAATAATATGAACATTACTTTTTAAACAGACTCCGTACAGCAAACAAAAAAGTTTTTTCACAATCTGCGCATGTCAACTAAAGTCTAAAGTGTTACAATTACTTTAAAATACGTTTCTCTACATTACTTTCTACTAATTTCTCTCTCGATATCTACAGAGGATTCAAATTACTCCGAAAGCCATGTAATTAATGACTCACACACGAATAAATAAATATGTATGTTGCTGTATTATCTGTGATAAAATTCGTTTCAGATTCGCCATAGTAATTGAATCAGGAATGAGAAGTCAGTAATAATCCGGAGCACTGAACTGGAGTTATTTGGATCACGTGGCCTTCGGAATAAAATGAAGGCTTTGTATTATTAATTTTTCGTAAATTTACTTACTCTTACCCATTACATAAATTAATTCTATATAAGCAACTCAAGTAGTAAAAGGTACGCCTTTTGTTTATATTATACATACATAGGGGGTCTGAAAAAGATAAGAGAACTATTTGTGAATAAAAAAAAATGTCTTCCACTATCAAACAAAAAGGGAATATCTGAAATAATTGCGTCAAAAAGTATTCTCTGTCACTACAGTTAGTACCTTGTAGTTGTAAATAGTGTCTTTGATTGTCAAGATCAACATGAAAGTTATTACAGTATATGTTTCAATGCACAATAGAAATGGCGATAATATTATTTTAGAATTGAAAATAGAATAATGCTGTTTATAGATGAGCAAAACTCGGTTTTACGTTAACCTGATAATGATAAGAACGTTCATGGTTCAACTTCTTCGCGACGATAAGATCATCGTCGCCAGAAATACTAGAAGCGTATTTACAAATTCACAGTACATGCTTGAGATGTGTTTAATTACTATGAGATTCAAAAAGATTGTCAAATCCGCTCCTATAGATAGTAACAGGGTGTAGGTATATGCCGCGTGTTTGTAATGAAGGTTTGAACTAAGTCAGTGTTGGAACACAAGAAAGTAAACGGATCTGTCATAAATAAGGAAAACGTAACCTATATTTGAACTCGCATTATATAAACGACTATACATCGGTGTTTCTGCTTGTAAAAATGAAATGTAATTAATTTAACTTTACTAAATTATGATTTTACAATTCAATACTAACTGGTGTTTAACTAAATTTATTTATTACTTTAAATTATAACATACAATTAGTATAATTATTAAGTGACAAAACTGTATCTCTCAGTTCTTCTATGGTATGCACGCGGTTTCTATAGATCCTATTTTTTATATAGCAAACATGAAGTAATCTAATGGGGTTAGATCAGGCGATCTTGGTGGCCATCTTTGTGCTCTAACGAACCTGTCAGCAAAAAACTGTTGAAGATATTGGCAGGTTTGTCGAGCAGTATGTGCTGGAGCATTATCGTGCTGAAAATAACTTGCTTCAAAAATATAAGATAAATAATCGAAAGATACTACAACACGAACGCCAATGTGGCTGAATGTCAAGAAAATTCATTTAATGTATGAAATTTGTATGTAGCTAACTTCGCTCATTAAATTGGTAATAAGTATAGATAAATTTTTCCGGAAAACAGTTTTTTTTTACGACAATCATTTTGAATCTCATAGTATGTAAGTAGTTCTATTGTTGTGGTTTCACAATTCGCAGACAACTAATAGAATTAACAAAAAACAGTTTTGATTAAATCTCATAAATACATATAATGTTTTGTCAAATTACTTATTTCACCAAAAAAAAAGGGTATTACTCCCTCTCTCTCCCCCCCTGTATACGCGCCTGGCCACATATATCACAACGCAGGACAAATTTTTAACTCGTCTGAACATGCGGTGTTTCACAAGGTTCCATTCTTTGGCCTACGTTGTTTTTGATATATATCTATAATAATATCTAAAGCTGAGTTTGAAAATCGTCTCAAAGCCGCAAAGGGAGAATGCAGTGCTGCCACGTGTTGTTGAAAATCCATTTAGAGTACAAGTTGCAGCCGTATCAGCAAAATTTGGAACGGAACTTATAACTTGCACCTAATTTATCAAATATCACACGCACCTGGCTGTAGATATTAATTGCTTTTAATTTAAATTATCTCTCATTACATTTTATTTTAGTTTTGTTTTTAATAATTTTTACAGCATTCACATATTTATTTTTCTAATTCCATAATATTTAACAAAACTTCATTGTTTAAAACGAAACATTAAAAAAAAGTTTTATTTTTTTTTTTAATTTGTCATCTGCAGATTGGTCGAGCCTGATTTATTTCTATTCTTCTCTGAGTATATTTATAAAGTCATAACCACAGAATTATTTTCATTAATATTCCAGAATTATCACATTCCTTCAAGATAAATATGTTTTTTGATGTTGACCATGTTTCGCCATCGGCTACCACGCCACAAGGGGTCAATACTTATCTCTGCTTACGTCTCTATTATTTATTGTCTCTCGGTACCGTGTATGTATCGACAAGAATGCAATCACTGCATGAAAAACAACATCGAAACTAAGATATCTCGAAGAAAATAACACGGAATAATTTTTTTTTTAGTGTGGACACAAGCGATTTCACAATATTGTTTTCGACTTTTATCAATTATTATTTTCCATTGATTTGGAAACGTACTACGCTTGATAACGACAAAATTTTACATTAAAATAGCTATATAATATTCACCGAACAGATGGAGTATAAAAAGTACGTGGTACTTAAATGCACAATCTGAAAACCAGTTTCTCTTCGTTGATAAAGAACTAAGGAAAAGTCTATTACAAAAAAATATAAATTTGGAAAATTATATTAAAATAAGTCAAAAACCGGCTTTACATATGTATGGAGCTAGATTATCATCTCAATACTCCATCTGCTCGTTGAATAGAGTATAGTCATTTTTGCAAGCAATTTATCGAGTACGAATTAACAAACAATTAATTAACCTATAGCACACATGAGACACAACCATATACATATACATAAATATTTCACAAAGTTGCATTAATCACAAAGTAAAATCGTAAGTCGATTAATATTTCATGACAAATCTTTTTTATTACATTTAATACGTATTAATCTGCCAACACCTACACTACCGGCCATTGATGTTAGGACAATTAGTATAATTTTGAAAAATTCAATATTGAATACTTTTAACATTATTGTAAAAATTTCTACAATAAAGTAAGCATAATAACAAAGTATTTAAGACGAAAATCATCATTAGAATAAGCCTATTAAAAAGAAAATTTAATTTAACTAATAGCAGATAATAAAGATTTTTGAAGAAACGCCGACAAGCATGTTTAAAATAGAGGGGTGAGTCGATAGGGTTGTACAATTTCACGTGGGTCGATAAGTTAGTGTAGAAAAGAGATCGGCTATTGTCATATTCCCAAGGAAGCACATGCTGTGCGTGTGATAGCTGAAAAATTAGGAGTGACAAAATCTACAGTCCATTACACTATTCGTCGCTACCGAGACACCGGAATATTCGAAGACGCACTAGACGGATAGTGTGCGTCCTTAATTTCTTTTCCGTCTAGTTCTGTTTGATAGCTGTGATAGTTTTCACATACATTTTAATGTGTTTTCGTTTGTATTTTAATTAGTAATTTTTCAAATTTTCTCTCATCATATTTATATACACGTATGTATTTATGACGTATCATTTTACATAAAACGAAAATTGACGTTTATTGCCCGATTATGGTTATTTAGGACCGAAACATGTCGCAATAAAATATTAAAATAAATAGGATTGGAATACGAATTTTCGCTTTTAATTTTACAATTCTTGTTATTTGTTTATATTTTTGTTTCTACGAATACATTTTTATTTTCTTTCGAATTCATGTCGTTTTTATTTAGTTAGCAGTAATTTACTAGTTGTCCTAACTTCAATGGCCGGTAGTGTATGTAACTGACCCTTTTAGCTCTGCTAAATTATCATTCGCTGCCGTTTATTTTAAATATAGACATCTGTAAAAGCTAATAGATCCTTTCGTATCAAAAAAAAAGGTGACCATTCTACGTGATGAAAACTGCATTTCCGTGCATGTAAAATTTAAAATTAATAAAACAACGTACCCCAGGATTCCATTATGATAAATAATATATGTACTTCGCATGCAAGGTGAACAATGGAGCATTTAAATCGAAATTGTTTATTAAGCAAATTGCCTAATAATAAAATCGGCAAAACGCGTATACTCTAATTTAAACACCCCTTGTATAGCATGATATTTTAATAACAAACATATAAAAATAAGAATAATTGTTACATAACTTGTTCCAATCGCAGTTAAAACACAAATATGTATACAGTTCCCTTCATAAAAATAGGAACGCTTCAATACATTACAGTAATCTAGCTAGTAAGAGGCTAGAGTGAGCATCTGCCCCCGTGCACAGCATCCAGACGATCCAGAGATCGTCAAATTGATGTTAGAAATTTTAGAATGTAATGTTTTCCATTTTGAATTGTATTTAGGCAAAGAGCGGTGGAGATCACATCTTCAGGTGTCTCCGGGCGCTGAAAACTTTAGCTATGCTACTGTTTCAATGTAAAAATGTCACTCACAATCATGAATAAACAAATTACTACTTTGCTTGTTTTTATAGATTCTTCAACAAAAGCGTCAAAGTGCACTTCATTAAATTTTAATAGCCGTCGAAAACAAAATCACCCTATCTTGGACACAGGACCGGGATATCTCATTCTCTTATAAATAATAATTGCTGCTGCTATTTCCATATTTGGGTAGTCGTTCCAATATTTATGGCGGGCACTGTACATTTTACAAACAAAATCTACTCATACAACGTTGTTCATATAAAATAAAACATTTTGACGACTTCAATTTCTTTAATAGTTTTACGTAAGAAAAGGTTTTAAGACAGAGGTTTCGTTAGATGGACGGATGTTAACAAAGTAGCCAATGCAAATTAATGGTTGTGTAGCAAAGCACATCAAGCAAGGCAGTGTCGCCTTTTTTCTAAATTAAAAGTGGCATTTGTTAATTAAAGAGACTTAATATTTTAGTGCAAAAAAACTAATTAATCTTTAAGTTACTAGGAGACAAAAGTGTGCAGCAATAATATTTGTACATCATTTAGCAATAAAATTCGGTAATAAAGAGATTTAGATTTCTGGCGATTGTTATAATTAACTTCAACATGGAAGTAATTGTTCAAAATTTAAATTTGGTTGTCTGCGCTATAGCCAGCACTGCCTATACTTTGTAAACTATAAATTCCCTGATTAACATCCAAAATTTCCGTAGATAAGACATGTTTTCCTACATTTAAAATAAATTATTTAAATCGGAATATATTAAGTAAAAGTCTAATTACGATAATTTACCGATATTTCATTGTCTCCACACATTTTTCATATCTCTCTAAAAGTAGGGTTGACTACGTTAGTTATGGTGAGTTCAAATGCTTGAAAAACATATGCCTCAAGTGATTAAAAAACTTTTAAATTGAAAAAAAAATATAACAATTATTCTTACTTTCTTAACTTTATCGAAGTGAAACTATTCATATTTCCTCTATTGCATATGATATAATATAAAGATATAACCCCCAGGTGAATTTTATGGTTATAACACAGGCATTCGATTTGTATATTTTTCTCTGCATCGGAAATTCTTAATATTTATATGATAAATATGACATGTAACATGAGTTATACATAAAAAAAGCGACCCCGTTTCATTCAGCAAATATTTATGTATGTAAAAAAAAAGGTTGTTACCCTGAATTTCCACTCGGTGTTTTTCCACCTTGCCAAGCTCTTTTCAATACTGTCAGTCTAAAATCATACACATATTATGTACCTACGACGTTTTTCAACATTTTCCCAGCACAATTTTACAATAAAAATCTCTCTAAATAATAACCGAAATTTCTTGATAAAAGTTTTCGCGGGCATTGTATATCTGCGAATACAGCTTTTATATTTTGACATTGACAGCTAAACTCAACAAATGAGAAGCTTTTGAAAATTAAAATATTCGCAAAGTTAATTGTCCGCCAAACGTTATTATTACATAGATGCTAGGATTCCAGCGCTGGCGCTGTTGCGAATTTTGAATTTACCCGCGTCTCCTGTCACAAATGAAATCACGTGCTCTCGAAGCGGAAAACTACGAATTCGCCGTTGACGTTAACATGCGTCAAAAACTAACCTTATCCTTCTTGTCCTGTCGCGCGTAAGGAAAACACGGTATCACAGCGGTGACACGGCTCGCCGAGGCGATCTTGCAGGCATTAATCATGATGAGGAGTTCCATCAGGTTGTCGTTAACTTCTCCGCTGCCAGACTGCACGATATAAACGTCTTCGCCGCGTACGGATTCGCCGATTTCCACGCTGAAAATCGATAAATATTATCGAGAAAATGTCAAGGATAAAGCGTCGGGATAAAACGGATAACGAATTGAATTAGAGGGAATCCCTACGTTTGCGAGGGATCAGTTTAAATGGCAATAATTAAGATAATATAACATTCAAGATGTACGCACCATGTTTCGAGATTACTGAATTTCTTCGTTACAACTTTGCCGAGATCGATGCCCAAACGGTCCACGATCCTCTGGGCCAGGTCGGGATGCGAGGTGCCGCTGAAGACCTTTATATTCGGCATTCTGCTGTGTAATATCACACTGGGCTTTTCGAGATTTGCCCGCAACAAACTTTTAGCACGCACGGGTTGAGAAAACACGGGCATCACTAGAAACCGACCAATAGGAACATTTGTTTATGTGACGCGTTGGGGTGGGAAGCGAAAAATACCCTAGGGATCTAATCGCGTTCAACGAGTTGCATCATTATCTATTTTGACATATTCAGCTTTATTTCTTTTAAATTTGTTCAGAATACAATAACAGATTATAATTTGTTTGTTAAACAAATGAAACTATTCCATTACCAATACAACGAATAACAAATTTTGATTTACATCATCACGAACTTAAAAATAAATAAGATAAGATTTCGTTAAATTAAATAACTAAATATTCTGAATTAAAACGGTAAATCGTATATTAAAAAAGTAATAGAAAACTAGACCCTTCATTTTATAAACGCAAATATTGGGTGAGCACCCCTATTGTGGAAAATATGGAAATACATTCACAAACTGAAGTTGTTTTTGTTTGTTATTCATATGAAAATGATGCATGTAAATATTATATATCAATCTGAAATATTTCTGAATTACACATTAAAAAAAAAAGTATTTTTGCTTTTAGAAATTTTGAGTTGGCCATCTTGAACAAAGGCCAGATAACTTCAGATAACTTCATTATAAATTACAAAGTCAGTTAATAAAATAACATTTTTTTTTTGTACACCGCAGTCCGAAAAATCAAAATCATTTTAGGCTCCCGTAAACTTCAACCTGTTATGCTACTACCCCCGAAGCGCGAATAGAAACACGATAATGGCGAATATCGCAGCGCAGAGGATAAAACGCGAATTCAAAGAGGTTATCAAAAGCGAAGAGGTAAGAGAATTTTAGACGTACTTTCAATTGATAATAAATTTTTTCATCGCGATTGTCAAGCACGATGGTATTTAGCGCGGTTCGTATTTACTCACCCTCTTCTCCTTCATCATGTTTCGACTTGGTCGTCATGTTTATTGCACACACAAGACACTTTGTCCATTTATGTTTTATTGATTTGAGAGTAAATATCCATGTTGGACATGTGTGCGTCTGGGGGGTTATCATTTGTTTATTAACCTTCTTTGCCAAAGTGATTATTTCAGTGGTTGGTGCAATGAATTGATTTACAGGTTGCAAAATGTGCAATCAAGGTTGAATTGGTGAATGACAATTACACGGAACTGAAAGGGGAGATAGCCGGCCCACCCGACACACCATACGAAGGTGGTAATTTCGTATTGGAGATTAGAGTACCTGAAACATACCCATTTAACCCACCAAAGGTATTTATGTTGAATATATATACTTCCCCAAAACCAGGCATGTAAATTTTTTTAACGTTTTTGTCGGTTAAGTTATTTTTCTCTAATTGTTTGTGCTGTGTTCATTGATTAAAGTGCTTTGATTTTTTCAAAAAGTTTAGATTTTTTTAATTTAATTTTAGAATTTAATAGAATGGATATTCAGATAAATTTAATAAATTGTTAAGTTTAGAGATTTGTGCTTTAAAATTTGAGTGTTTTTTATTAGGGTTTATGCAGTGAAGTTCACATTAAGTTATTTGCAAGGGAATCTCTTCAAGATCTATCCGAATTTATGGCAAACCGCTTTGTTCCTGTATGTAGATGAGAGCCTTGATTCTTAAAATAATGTGAAAGGGTGATAGAAATGAAGTCCTTTTGTTTAATCTTAAAAGAATAAAATTAGTGTATGCTGAGTTGATTATAGAGGGTGGTTCATTTATTAGTACAAAACTTTTTGATGATTGATTTGAAATTTTCAAAATGTCACAACTTTGAAGCGAAAGAACCTCAAATTTATCATTATGGAACATTCATTTTGTTTTTTGAATTGTATCTGCTATAGTTTCTCATGTGTAGCGATGCTATACAGGTAGTGATGTTCCGATATTATTGATATATTAGTAAAATCGATATATATTTGTTTAGACATATCAAATACTTTCGGTAATATCATGATATCGAAAGAAACTTGAAAGTAACGAGTACTGATGTCAGATGTTCTCATCAGAGGTTATGTGCCACATAGCTAGTACAATTTTATTAACATATAATGTACAATAAATAAATAGATAAATGGATAACTTGATTATGAATGATTTATTAAATTATGGATCGTTTGATACGTCGAATTAATTACTTTAAATAATCAAATAAGTAGATGTCAATTTACTAAACTCTACTACTGGGGGCAGTAGGTTTTGTTCCAAATAAAATTTAGTTTTTTAAGGGTCGATAATTTACCGACCCAAGGAGAAGTACGCTAAAAAGTGACCATAAACATGAATGTAAAACGTAATAATGCTGTTAAGTGTGTATTAATAATCAAATTGCAATAAACATTAACTATTCAATTCTTTAGTATATTTAATTTTTATAATTGATAAAAAATATTCAAGAGAAAATAAATTAATTACATGATTATTTTAAATATAAATAAATTGGAATGAATTCTGATCAATCTACAATCTCACAGCGAAGCCCTATCAAAAGGTATTTGAAGGAAATTTAAGCGCTTGGTAATGATCCAAAGAAGTACATGAGGTTATATAAATCAAGCTAGAGTCTGCAAAATCTTTCAAAAAATGGATTATTAATTATATTAAATTTCGAAAAATAGTTTAGATACTGTTTATGTTTTTTTATTATTTGGCATTTAAAAACAAAATATATTTTTTTAAAATTCCCAAAAAATATAACAAATGGGGTCACACGTCACTCTAGGTTAGGTTATAATCAAATAGCAATGGCGATTTTTGCCTGAAAATTAGGGCATATATTTGCCCCCCAGAAGTGGCCCACAGCATTTTTTAGCTCTGAATTGTGTTGTCTGATCGGAACGTAAAAAAAGTGAATATGCAGCTTTTTGGAGACTATCAGAAAAAAAAAAATAATTCGGTTTCCGTCGACCACGTAAATAATTTTTTAGTTTTTATTTTCACTTTTTTTTTAACAAAATAACGTAATCATTTTGGTGCAATCACCAACTTTTTTGTAAATCTTCTCTTACCATTCCTTTACGACCTCAATTTTTTTTTCTAGACGATTCAAACGATACGACATAGGCAAAGAAAAACATTCAGCTATGAGTGTAACTTTTAACTTAGCAGAAATGCTTACAATATTTTTTTTTTATTTATTTATTGATAAATCCACAATTTGTTGCAGTTATTTGTATAGATATCAAAATAATTTTAAGCCGTTGGTAGCGATCATATAAAAAATAAATTGCTGAAAATTTGGCTGTGGGCTACTTCTAGGCGGTCAAATATATGCCTCAATTTTCAACCAAAAATCACCTGAGGCCGGCAACTCATACTTACCAGACTACGGCCTATTCCTAGGTAACAGAGTGACGTTTAATAGACGTCATATCTACGTCCATTAAACGTCATATCTACGTCCATTAAACGTCATTCCTCTACTGGGGTTGCTGCTTTTACAAAAATATAAAATTTATTGTTTCTTTTAAATATTTCCAAGATGTTGGGTTTTTAAGTTTCTAATAGTTTGTGAAAGCAATTTTTCTAACAGGGATATTCAGCCTGAGTTTATGTCACTCCATCCAATACTTTTTGATTTATCTATAGATTTTGTAATAATTTCTAAACCCACATGATATTTATACATAGAGGTTTTTAGAGCAATAAGGAAAAAAAAAATGATTTTTTGATAACTTTCAACTGTTAATGTTAATTATGGCAATTATAGTACGTATTTCTCATAAAGATCCGTAAAAATGACAATTTTTTATGAAAATGAAAGCTATGGTGTAATCAATTCATTCAGACAATAACAAAGAATCAAGTGCACAAAGAACTAGGAAAATGTTTTCGTAAAAGAGTTCAACTAATTGAACATCCGAAGTTATTTTTATTTTCATTTGTGATTGTAAACACTCTTATTTTAATATTATTATGAGCATATAAAGTCCTCGTTCCACATATATTTTATCCAATTAGACCACAGTGGCGGGTGGTGGCATACGTCACAGCCGGGGCCAATGCAGTGATTGCAGTTCGTGCGCTATCGTCCGATATAGAAATTAGCTTTGTTTGTTTGTGTGCTTGGAGCAGTATATACTGACGTCATCAGAGTAACTTGAGAGCGTCTCAGAGTTGGATTAAAGATGGTACAAACAAATGCGCTCGACTGCAATATAACCTTAATTTTATTATTTACTATTGTCAGATTGTCACAGCGATTATGCATAGGAAAAGTAAAAGTAATTTTTCAAATTAATGAATCTAGACTACAATAAAAATGCATCATATACTAGTATTTATGTACCTACCAAGTGAAGTTTTTTAAAATATAATGATCGTTCTTTACATCAATCACATTGGTATCATTATATTATCTATTTCGTGCATATCTGATGCATTTATAAATCAGATTACATTTACAAACGACAGTTTACAACACGGTGAAGTACGAGTTATGTTCCACAATTGCTCGTAATTGCTCGGACGCCGGACCGCGAGCAGGAAGAGCAACCTCTTTGTGATCTGGATTTGCTTGCTCTAAACAAACAAACACGCACAAATCATGCTCTAAAATACAAACAAACGCGTAAAATTCCTTGGATCTGCTTAGATCAGACAAACAAACAAACCTAATTATACGTAGATATTAGATCATTATAATGGCCCTAGTAAAACGTAAGCACCAACCGCCGCTGGTTGGACATCTATTGCATAATTTATGTACACTTAACCGCAAAATTAACGCACCACTTATATATTTCTATTTATTATAATTACAGTCAAAATTATCATACATTTTGAAAAACATATTAAGAATAGAATACACAAATAGAATTATTTCGATAATAACAATAAGTTTGACTTAAATGAATTGTAGGAAATAAACAAAAACTGAAAATATGACTTCTTTAACAAAATCATGTAAAATGATCATTATTATTACGAACACAAAGATAACTTCTTTTGAACCGTATTTAGGTTATCAGTAACTAGTGTTACCACCTCTGGCTGTTATTGTAGCCTGACATCGTCGTGGCATACTTTCAATTAGAGATCTGATGGTTTCTTGAGGGATATCGTCCCATACGCGAATAAGACTTTGTCGCAGCTCGTCTAAGCTGAATCCTCCGTCCCATTATGTCCCAAAGATGCTCGATTGGGTTCAGGTCTGGACTACAGGCTGGCCACTCGAGGATTTGAATATTAACGTAATTTAAATATTCAGTAACAATATGTGCCGCATGTGGCCTCGCATTATCCTGCATAAGAATGAACCCATCGCCAATGTAAGGTGCAAAAGGTATCACAAAAGGTTCTAAAATGTCTGTTATGTATCGTTCAGAATTCAGACGTCCACCATCAACGATAAAAAGTTCCGTGCGAGCTGTTAAAGATATTCCACCCCATACCATTACTGAACCGCCTCCGTATAATGTGGTTTCTCGAATGTTACATGCGGAATATCTTTCATTTGGCCTTCTGTACACTCTTGGACGACGATCAGAACTTACAAGGCAAAACCGTGACTCATCCGTAAATAACACCTGCTCCCAATGATGGATTTCCCAATCCACATGCCTTCTTGCAAAAGCCAATCTGTTTCTTCGGTGGTTTGCAGATAATCTGGGACCAGTAGCTGCTGCCCGAGGTCGTAAATTTTTGAGTACGAAGTCTTCTTCTTATGGTATCTTGACTAACAGCAGTGCCATGAACCGCGCTTAGTTGTATTTGGAGGCTTCGTGCAGTAGTGAACCGTTCCCTAAGTGCTCGAAGCATCAAAAATCGATCCTCCACCGCATTTGTAGCTCGTGGCCTGCCTTGGCCACGTCGTCTAGCGTAATCGTTGGTCTCTACAAATCTGTGCAGAACCCTACCGACCGTTGTATGAGCCACGCCAAATCTTCTACCAAGTTCGCGATTTGTTAGTCCTTCATTGGACAAAGTTACAATTTGAACACATTCATCACGATTTAAATTTCGTCTAGCACGTTCCATCGCAAACATATGTATTCCACGAATGACAGTTATCTTATCAATTGGTAAAACAATTAAAAAACAATGCCTACTTTTATTTTTAGAAGTGAGGCTTATTTACTTGAAAAACAAGCCCCTCATGAAAAGCTGCTATGATTTCAAAATTAAATAAAGAATACAGACAAAAACCTACAAAAGGCGTAATAATGAAAAAATTATTATAACTAATATTAATGAATCGGAAAATATATAATATTTCTTGAAATAAAACCAAAAGTCAGAGTGGTGCGTTAATTTTGCGGTTAAGTGTATTATTACAAAACTTTGATATCGCAAATTACTTTTTTTTTCGTCGTCAGGTTCGATTTATAACAAAAATATGGCATCCAAATATCAGTTCGGTTACAGGAGCGATTTGTTTGGACATATTAAAAGACCAATGGTTCGTCTATCGAGTAAATCCGTCATCTGACACAGTCTAGATACGTTTTAAATTCTAGGGCGGCAGCTATGACGTTGAGAACAGTATTACTTTCCCTGCAAGCGTTACTATCGGCAGCAGAACCTGACGATCCCCAAGACGCTGTCGTAGCCAAACAATTCAAAGAAGACATAGACATGTTCCAAATGACGGCACGCCATTGGACAAACATATACGCCGGAGGTTGTTCGATCTTCCTTTGTGTTGCGGGTAATTTCGATTTAATCTCGTATTCTCCTCCCGATTCTAGGTCCACACGTAAACACCGAATTCAACGAGAAGATCAAGAGATTGCAAGACATGGGCGTAGACGACCACAGGGCCCGCGTGGCCTTATCTTCGTACAACTGGGACTTGGAGCGGGCGACGGAGCAACTGTTCAGTTAGTGAAGGGTTCGCGACGAAAACGTTTTCTTCCTCTTACGCTCTCCATTTTACTTTAGCTTGACCGCAGGCGACCGGGACGGCCCATTTTCTTTACTCTTTCTACCCCCTCCCCCTCCCTCGTTTACTTTTTTTTGTAAAATAATATATAAAATAATAACAATAAAAAAAAGAATCTCCTTTTGAAACTGATGATTTTGATCACCACTGGTTGGCTAGAAACAAAACAAAAATAAGAGAAAAACTAAGGTACGATCGAAGATGGACTGTACAAGTAAAACCCGAAAATGTATATACGAAAAGCACTTATTATAATTATTTAGGGTCAAATAAAGGAATGTTTACATAATTATTGCTTTTTTTTTCTTTTCCTTTTTAATATACCAGAATATTAGCAAAACTTCAAGATAAGTTTACCTCTGGTGATGATATGTTTCCTAGCTTCTTTCTTCGTGATATTAGATTTGTTATTTCTCATCCCTTATGTATTATTATTAATCTCGCCATCAGCACTTCCACTTTTCCCAACGTTTGGAAGAGGGTTAAAGTCCTGCCTATTCATAAAAAAGGTGACCTATCAGCTATTAAAAAATACAGGCCCATATCTCTTCTATCTAATTTTGCCAAAGTGTTTGAGAACATCATCTATTCGTATATTTTGAATAATATTGTGACGAGCGCCAATTTTTAAATTGGCGGTTTCAATAGGCGCCCCTAGATGGCGCTAGCATAGCGGAAGAAAGACCTACGTACGAGGTTCCAAAGAGGAACGACAGAGGGCAATACCGGGTCGAAGAGTCGCGATTATTAGGGATGGTACGACCTGCTCCTTATGCCGGAGCTGGTGCACCTGCTCCGACTCCGGCTTTGAACCTGGTGCAAGAAATCAGGTTCAGGTCTACAGGTCTTCTTTAAATTGTAGTATGTGATATCTAAAAAAAAAAAAAAATCGTCGGTTCTGTAAAAAAAAGTCTAAAAAAAAAAAAAAGGTCGTCGGTTCTGTAAAAAAAAGTCTAAAAAAAAAAAAGGTCATTAGCTTTTGTCATTAGGCACATCATTGGAGAAAGAAGTTAAAAAAAAAACGATTTCTATATGAACAGGTTTGTTAATTAAGGTTTAGAACTACTGCGGTTGCGGAGCGAGTGCACTGGTGCAAAACCTGCTTTTTTACGGGTGCACCAACTTGGTGCGAAACCTGCTTTTTTACGGGTGCACCAACTTGGTGCGAAACCCGCTCTTTTACGGGTGCACCAACTTGGTGCGAAACCTGCTTTTTTACAGGTGCACCAACTTGGTACGAAACCCGCTCTTTTACGGGTGCACCAACTTGGTGCACCAACTCCGATCAGCGAACCAGTTCCAAAAGAACAGGTCCGATCCGGAGCAGCCATCCCTAGCGATTATTCTCCTGAATCTAGGAAGGACGCCCTAGATGCGTCGCGAACAATCTCGTAGTTTCGCGCCAGATATAAATAACGCGTGGGGATTGGTCGGGAAGTCAGTCAGTGAGTACGAGTTCAATTGTGCAGATAAGCCAATAGCGGGTGGAAATAAATATGAGCGTATTAGTACGTGTAATACAAATATCGGTGGAAATAAGTCGTTTACATAAATTAAGACATTAATAATTAAGTGATTTTTAATAGTAAGTAGTGAGTGATTTAGTTTTAGTGTTTATTTTCATCTTATTTATTAGACTTTAAGTAAGTGCGTTAATAAATCAAGTTAATTTAAATGTATCCCCTGTGTATTTTTATAAACCCCGACAACGTTTTAAGAATAGAAAAACCTTACAATATTAAACTCTTTTTATGTGCGCATCAACATGGCTTTATACCAGGTAGATCAGCGGTTACTAATTTAGCAATTATTTCCCAGTATTTAAGTCAACATCTGGCTAATGGAGAACAGGTAGATGTAGTATATACAGACTCTCTAGTGCTTTTGACACAATAGATCATGGCATTCTTTTAACAAAGTTGAGTGGCTTTGCATTAAGTCCATCTTTTATTAGATTACTAAAATCTTACCTCTCCGATAGATCTAATGATGTCTTTTACAGTGGGTTTTCGTCAAATTTGTTTCTTTCAACCTCGGGTATTCCACAGGGGTCAAATTTTGGGCTCTTTATTATTCATAATATATATTGATGATCTCTTAAAGACACTCTCCTGTCCTGTACTAGCATACGGTGATGATTTAAAGATTTATTCAACCGTTACTACTCGTTTTGATTCAGCCCAGCTTCAACTTAATATTGAAACAATTGTTCAATGGTGCTTGAACAATAATTTAAATTTAAATGTTAGTAAATGTCATGTCGTTAACTACTGCAGAAAAACTAAGCCTTTTGCAACCATCTATTATATACAAAATCAACCTATATCCAAATCTGAAACCATCAAGGATCTTGGTGTTCTTTTTGATAGTCGTCTCACTTTCAACCCGCATATTAATCCACAACTTCTAAGAAACTAGGTTTTATTATGCGCATATCCCAATATTTCACTAATGTTGATACCTTAAAATCTTTGTATTACGCCTTTATTATAAGTTCTCTTGAATATTCTTCTGTAGTGTGGTCGCCTTATTATATTTGTCATCAATTATCCTTGGAGCGCTTATAGCGTCGTTTTTTGAAATTTCTATCATTTAGGATAGACTCTCTTTATCCACCCCGAGGAGTTGATTACCAATATTTGCTTGACCGCCATAATGTACAATCTCTATCCACTCGCAGAGAGCTTCATAGTAGTAGGTTTATGTGGAAGTTAATTAATGGTGTGATCGACTGCTCTCAACTTCTTGGTGGTGTAAATTTTCATGTGCCTCGCTGCTCTGCTCGTTTTACAACTACGTTCTCCGTTCCTGTTCCGAAAACTAATTTACTTCGGCAATCACCACTCTATACGATGTGTAGAAACGCAGATAATTTTTATTTTGACATATTTTCCAGCCCATTTAATAGTTTTTTATGTTTACTTTGTTATTTTTATATAAGTATATTCAATTTTTTTGTATACATGCAATTTATGTATATGCATGCATGAAATTACTTTATAATTTTGTCCTGTAATTGGTCTGTACTGTTGGACAATAAAAAACCTATTATTATTATTATTAAATGAAACAATATAGTTTATATATATTTTTTATTTTTCATATGGAAAATTCTACATTTAATTTTATACAGACCATGTAATTACCCTTTATGTAATACCAACTAGGTAAGTATTGGCGCCCAACGTGGGGAAAAATTGTCAAATATCATTATTAATTATATGTCATGGGTTTCTCGGCTCTCATAGCAAAAGTATGACTCTACACATATTTTGTGTGTTTAACAGATTAGAAATTTACATATTATAAGTAAATCTTAATTTGTACAAATAATAATAATAATAAATGTTAGGTATTGGTAGAAAAGCTATTTTTAAAGTTTGTGTAGTATAGGATGTACCAATACCTAATTTCATTTTCTATGTTAACTTTTAACCCATACTTCTATTTGTACACTGCATATATTAAAGTAAAACATATATTTACACTAGTAAAACCGACTATTAGAAATACAACTTTCTTTTTTACCTTTGGCTGATTATTAAAACTAAAACGAAAATCGATAAATTTATTAAAACTGCGAGACTCTAATGGCAAAAATGTGATCGTCATCGTGGCAGATTTGCGAGAATAACTCACTCACGTCTTCGTAAAACCGGATGGTGGCGTGAAATCGAATACTATCGGTAAATTATTCGGCATATAGTTAATATCACATGTGGACGCGTTAATGTAGATTATTTTACCATCGGACGAGACTCCATACCCTAAAATTCACCATACATATTATAAATAGAAGTATTGATTGTAAGCAATGAGAGAGAGACGTACCTTCGTGTATGTGCCCGAAAACGTGGTATTTCGGCTTCACTCGCCGTTGCACGGTTGTCAATAACTCGACGCAGCCGGCTCTGACGCCCGAGCAAACCAAATCGCCGTGGCCCAGTGGCGGAGAATGCGTGACCAGGATATCGGTATCATCCGGTATTAGATCCCATTTTTGCAGGATTTCGCTGCCGCGTGCCAAATTAAAACCCCAATTACCGAATTCCGGCTGCCTAAATAGAAAATCGCTTCGAAATATATAAAGAATACAAAAAATACACGTTTGTTTAGCAAATTAATATAAAATGCTGAAAAATTAGCGTCAAAAGTGCTATTTCCATATAATTGTCAGTTACGCTATTTCCCAAATCGGCATATACATTTCCTGTTGTCTTACCGCTGCATCGAACTATACCATGTCGACTTGTATTTCTGTTTGTTTATAATAGCCATACTACAACGAAAGATCACCTAAGAATCAGTCCAACATAGCCTATCTTTGCCAATCCTGGCTTTTCAATGTTATAAATATACCTTCCGAAAGAACCTTTAACTTCTCTCGGAAGGTATATTTATAACATTGAAAAGCCGGGATCAGAATCATTTTGTTATCCGACGTTTTCAGCTTGTACTTCCGCTGCACACGACGTTAGATATGTGATTTCTTGACCATTACTTGTCTTAAAATAAAATCCGAATCTCTTGTAAAACCGCGTCTTACATTAAACCTCCATTTTAATAAACGTAGTTAAGCAAAGGGGTGTTTTATTAAATACTATAGTGATCGGTTGTTGCGAACCAGCGAATTCATAACATCCCTAATAGCCAAATTTAAATTTCCCGCCACAATTTTTAATGAATTCAACGTAAAGGCTTTAAAATAACTATTAATGTAATACAAAATGGTGAGGAATTGTATGTATCAACGTTGAAGTTACTAAGAATAATTGCGGGAAATTTAAATTTGGCTATTAGGGATGTATTAATGTGTGGGCATTTTTAGTTGGAGCCCCAAAGATAATAAGAAAAAAGAAAATATATTATCCTTTTATGCGAAGAAATTTTGTTACTATTTTATATTAATGTATTTTACATTCTCAATTGAAAAAAAAATATCAATAAGAAAAAATACATTTGACCAGTAATTCATCATGTTGTCTACAATAAGAAATTGCCAAGCATATTTGCATTTGGCGCCTATTTTGTCTAAATTATTGGTCATTTTTTAGTAACACGGCCAATACCAATCGTCAAAAATGTCAAAATGTGCGTGCGACATAACCTGGAAATAGCACTCTTTACACTGACTTTTTTCATTTATATTTATTTGCTAAAAAAAAGGACTAGGCATTTTGAATTCGACGAAACATGAGCATTCCGTTAATATACAAATAAATCGCCAAATCTGTGGTCCATATACGGAACTATAGCTAAAAAATCCCCTAGATTTTCAGTAAAATAATAGTTTTTCCTTTTAAACAATTGTATTAAAAACGCTAACTATAAAAATGAATAAATAAACAGTATACCTCATCAATCATTTTTTGCTTCATTTTGAAACTCACTCAATATCACAACTAGCAATAAATTAAGACTTACCATGGTGATCCATATATTTTAATTCCGTACAATTCTACAGATGAATCTTCGAGATAGATACAATTGTCTAAATACTGTCGAATATTAAGCGTGTTTACGGCCTCTTCCAATTCATCTTCTCCGTCACCATAAGTTTTGACATTTTTCCTATTGGTAAGGATACCAGTATGTCTCGAAGAGGGTTCGAAGCTCTTCTTAAATATGCTAACGAATTTCGGATCAAAACTCAATTCGTGATTGCCACAAATTACGATTTTATGTTTGTGAGGTAACGTTCCTTTCATGAAAATAAATAAATTAATAAAGTTAGTTAAACAATACTTTGGTAATTTTATGGTTTTGATGTTTAAATTACTAAAATTTTGCTGCATGGATGCATTACTTATGTCTATCTTCGACTTATTGTTAATGGTAATTAGATAATTTCTCATACCATTCGAGAACTCGACTGTTTTTTGTAGAACATTTCAAATATGAGTGTCAGTGAATGTGAACAACTAAATCATGCCGATTATGCCCAACACTAGTAATAACAACACCATAACCTCAATAATTTGCTCAAGTCAAATAATGCACTAAAACCATATATGACTAAAACTAAAATCACTGAATATTAAAAAATGATATGAGGAAAAAGCAATTGCGACTAAAGTTTGCGAAAATAGGCAACTTCAATTTATCCCAATGTTTATTTACAATAAAAGAAGGAATAACTCCTATGTTCCAGCTATTTCATAACCTACAAATTAAGCAACAAAATAGCTTATCACTCCAAATTTAACTATTTAACATCAACCACCAATTTTCTTCACTAACTTAGGGATCTACAACATCAAATACACCTGGTACCTCACTTTACAAACTGATATTTCTTAACTTCATACATAAATATCTTGGAATGGAAGCATTTATGTAGAACACCTTTTTTTTACTTACCTAGCCACCGATTAAACTCCTTTACTTCGTCCACATGCCCGCATTTGGAGAAATCACCAGCGTGTATAAAAACATCCCCATCCGGAATATCGAATTTAATATTATGTACCAAAGAATGCGTATCGCTCATGCAGACGAATCTGACTTGATTGTCCGAAGGGGGCTTCGTAGGCAATCTCACGTTTACCTTCAGCACTTTTTGCTCTCTGCTGATTTCTTTCCATGCTTCCGTCGGATTTTCGCTCAAGGGATGCACGGTGACAGCTGGCATAGTGCAAGAATCGGTGTTAGATGTCAGCTGTTGGCATGCATCCTCGCACGTTTTTTGGAGAGAAGAGAAAAAAATAACACATTGATTTATATGTTTCGAGATTAGAATCAGAACTTGTAACTTGTAAAAAGTGATACTATGAAATATTGCAGTTAATATTAAGTTCATAAGACTACTTTTAGGCATCTGAAAGACATTTCTCACTTTTAAATTTTTGCGCCATATTGTAGAATTAAAAGGTTTGTTCGTTGGTGTTATACTCTCTACACTAGCTTGTGATTAAAACAGGATAGAAGATCCACTCTTTACGTACCTGAAAAAGATAAAATATGCACCAGTCTAATTGGTGTAACACCAATAAAGAAACCTAAAATTTGATATAAAGTTTGTTCCTGCAAAAAAGAAACAAGACGAACCGATTCCTTTATGATACATAGAATAAAATACAATTTTGAAACTTCTAAAATGACTACAGATTAACTTAAATAAGTCTCACAGCTATAATTGTTGTAATTTGTTGATTAAGAAACAGAACTATATAATTTTCTAAAGGAAATTTATTTTTTCCAGTTTCCATTTTCAGATGAGTTCGCTGTTTGCTGCAAAATAATATATTACGAATGAACACAAATGAAACACAATTTCAAATGCAAATATTTTATATTATTTCTTAATAGAACTCACACATAACCAAATTAAAGGCATTCTAAATTATAATACTTATTTTCAAAAAGTATCATTATTTCCTTTTCGCGCTAGCTTGTTTCGCCGCTTGCTCGTACTCCTCCTGCGCCAATATCTCCATGGCTCTTATCCTTCTCTTACACATAGGCGTTTTAGCGTACCACAATTCCATTGCTTCTTCTTCCTCTTTATATACAGCTAGATGTTTCGCCAGAACGTTTATTAACTCCAACGGGCTCAAAGTGTGTACTCGCAGTTGCACCATTCGCTTAACTGTCATTACTTCTTGCACAGTCTTTACTATAGCACCTGTCATTTGAATAAGATATTATGTGAACTCTTCATTTTATCTTCAAAGTTACCACTAATAGCCAAATTTAAATTGCCTGCAATTATTTTTAGTAACTTCAACGTTGAAACATAAAATTACCTACTATTTTGTATTACATTCATAGTTATTTTAATGCCTTTAGGTTGAAGTTACAAAAAATAGTGGCGGGAAATTTAAATTTGGCTATTAGGGACGTGACCAGTGATTTAAAAAGAATATATGGGGTATTTTGTATTTTAGTGTCGCAAGTGCAAAAATAAAATGTTACTAAGTGCCAGATTCACTGAATACCCAGAAAAAAAAAAACAAGTAAGATCAGATTGCATCTTAAGCTTGATTTACATTTAACTGACACTTTGAAGGAGATTTGTTTAATACACAGTGATGTATGTTTAAAATTAAACCATGACATGTCGGTTCAAGTGAGCAGTTTCGACAATATCTACCCAATCAGCGTTTGCCTATCTTTAGGTTTGTAGGTTAAGCCTGTTCTGGGCTGATCGGAACAGGAAGTGCATATGCTGGGTGTTCGTTAGGTATACCGCATTGTGTTCTTTAAACATCGAACAGGACAAAGTAAATTGCCATGAATAGCTTTTTTTGTTCTTACTGGGGTGTAGGAGTAAGTGGTCCCGAATAAAAAATGACGGCATCAGCCAGTATTGTGCCCAACAATTGGAGCAATGAATACGAAATTTCTGTCAGAAACATGTTCGCAATCTCGGGCTGTTTTGTGACGTCAAATAACTTGTTCTGTTCAGAACAAATAGTGCAACATCCTGAACCTAGTGTAGTCACATAGCTTTTAAGATAAAATATAGGCTCTATAAAAAAAAATTGTACAAACCTGCTGTATATCCATCAGAAATTCGACTAATTCCACTCGTATCAAAGTTCCAACTAATAGCACTATACTGCCCTAGTAGATGACTCCAGATGGCATAACGTGAGCTATAATCTGGTCTTGGGATCACCAAGTATTTCTGATAGACTTGCTGAAGGAGTTTCTGATCACTCTCCCAAGGGCAACTAGTGACTCCTATTAACATCACACGATCATCAGGCCAAAAATCTAAAAGCATCGGGAGCCAATCTTTTTTTTTTTGCACGACCGATGAGATTTTTCCTAATTCTCACTTTTGACGATTTTCACCAAATCTTTCTTGAGTCTCTTAGGATCCGTCTTGTCGGTTTTCGGTATCTTTTTTACGAAAGGCCTTTCCGCGTTGTCCATATAGATGATGGAAGGTTGCAGCAGCCTAGAGACTTTACTGATCAAATGTATCAACATGGTCAAGCCTGATTTTCCCGGATATTTTCCGACGATGTTAGCCGGCGTTATATCGAAAAGGATTGCAGCCAGTTCGGTGCATATGGCGTGGACTAGCATGTCTTTTCCGCTACCCTTTGGTCCTGACAGTAGGAGGGATTTTATGTGAGGTGTGGATTGATGCAGGTTATCGGAAAGCATTGGAAGTACGCAGTACTCCTTTAGGATCTGGCGTAGATCTCCTAAGCCGATTTTGGGATCTGAACCTCTGTTGTAGGGTACAGGGGCGTTGTATGATCGTTCCCCTTTGAAATCGTCAAAGTAAACTGCTGGGTATCTAGAATTAAAAAGATTATCTTCTTTTAGAAAAAGAAGATAATCTTCAAGTTAAGTTACTTTCTGATGATTCCATTCGCTACCAACTCCTCAAAAAGCGATTCAGTCGTGCGATCCGGCGTCAAGTCCTTCTCCTTTTTCTTCTTGCTTTTCTTCGCGCCTCTTTTGCTGGCTTTCTGTTTTTTCCCTTTAAAACCACGGTCCCTGTCGAAAGCTTCTTGGAGCAGCTGCAATTCAGCTCTCATCATATCGTCCACGACTTTCCTCAATTGTATCTCCATTTCTGACATCTGTTCCTTCTCTATGAGGTCGGCGTAATGGAATTGCCTAGGATTCGACGTCTCGTCCTTGTTCCTCCAAACATCGTCGTATTCCTCCTTACGTATCGTGATCTCCGGAAGGAAAACTGACACTATGCCTTTGGAAAAGCCCTCATCCTCATCCTCATCTGCTCCTTTCTTTTCCTCCTTCGCCTTGGGACTCTTTGTCTTCGATTTGGTCTTGGTATCCTTCGAGGAACCTTGCGTGGACTTGCTGACCTCGCTATCGGTACCCTGCCTGCTGAGTTGCGCCCTTGAGGAGGACCTTTCAGGACCCGCGTATTCCGGAATCTTTCCGGTGTGGTTCTTATATTCCAACATCCAGCCGCGAATTTCATCGCTCATGTGCTCCAATATACTTCCACGCTGATTCTTCTCCAGATCCTCCCTACAACTCTTAACCGTCGCTTCGTATTCCAACTGTCTGATTTCCTGCAAATTCCTGCGATATTCTTCGATCTGCAACGCCTTGTTGATGTCGGCGCTCTGCTGTTTCGGAGGAGGTATCATACCAATCAGCAGCATCTCTTGCAACTTCCTCCTGCGAGTTTGTCTGCGGGTTATGTAACCTCGCCAAACTTTCTGTATCCTTAGAGCTGCTGGTAGGCTAATTTTTAGTTTAAAGTCCTCTTCGGCCATGGTGTCTGGGGTGGGTTTTGATTTTTCTTTCATGTTCCGCACCTCTTTCATGAATTGCGCTCTGAGTCTACCTTGCCTGGCGCGTTCGTGGATTTGTACTATTAATATTGCTTGCTGCTCGGTTAGAGGAATTTTCTCTTCGACCTTGTTTTGGTCAAATGAAACAATAACAAGAAAATAGAATTCTATAAAGTAAAAAAAATGCATTTTGAAGTTTCCGCTATTAATATGGTACTTGTTGGTATACATGATATTTGGTGCAAATAATGGAGATGGCAGACTTTGAGATACTGCGAGAACATCGTGCCCGCTACCCAAACCGGAAATATCCTACAACAATTGTCTTTCAAGATTAGACCAACGGCTTCGAGAAACAGGCTTGTTTATATCAAGTCATCGAAATGCAGATTTTAGACTTAGTAAACGGAAATCCCTCATTAGTACTAGACAGTTAAGGTAGGTTTTCAATAGGAGTTTTAGTTTTAGTTTTAATTGACGTAGAGAATGTCAAAAGAAGTAAATGTCATCTTTTTATACGTATTAAAGCTTTGAATTAAAATCATCGTATACATGTCTTATTGCATGTCTCAAGGAAGGAAATATACGTCAATTAAAATTGCAAACTTTGCACTAGAGGATAGCTCTGGTATGTTCATATATCTCGTTTGACACTGTCATTTTCACATTAGGTGCTTTCTATTCACCGTCTATCACTCCTACTTTGTTACTACTCTACTCTACTCTTAACCTACACAATTTAGAACCAATGGAACGCTTTTTGTGCTTTTAAATTGTAAAGAGGGGGGAAAGGAACCTAACCTAGAAATCAGATTTTGATGTAAACAACAAATCGTGACCGCAAGGAATTCTTACTTCAAAATGTCAAAAAAATCTTACAACGATTATAATAGTATTATTTAATTTGCAATCATTTCATTTACCAAAGCAAAAAGAAACATTTTTCCACAAATACTTTAAAAAAACCGCTGTAGCTGTCAAACCTTGTCATAAATGGCATTTAGATACTCTGATTTAGAGCAGCAAAACACTAGCAAATAAGTTAGTACATGAGGGGAAAGGAGGAGGTAAAACTGAGTACATTGGGAGTTTCGTGCTCCTTAGTAAAGAAACGCTTAAATTGCACTTAGAGTACACCGGAAGTACTACCGAACTGCTTTTATGAGTGAATGGAAAGCACCTATTATTCTGCAATACTATTGAATGATAAAATAAACCATTTTAATAAATATTTACATAAAATCAATACATTTAAAATAATTAAGCTTAAATCCATTTTTTTTGCAGATATAAGATTAAAAATTATGTAAATCTTGATAATTTTAACAGGCTAAACTAGAAAGAAAATTACAGAAAAAGATTTATTCATGCAAACGTCAAAATACTAAGGTATGTAACATGGTGTACCAACTTATACTGTCAACTCCCTAGTGTCAAAATTCCTTTTCTATTTTCAATTCAAAATCAAGATTTGTCTGCCCAAAAAACATTGTGTATCATGGCCAGAAACTCTTTTGCGAGTATTCGTACTTACACAAACCGTACTCATACTCGCAAAACTGTAGTTTCTGGCCTAGTGATACAAATAACTATGAATACAGGAACAACACTGTGAGATAATAAAATGGCTGATGCTACTTTGTAACTCGTTTAAATCTATACGTTTTCTGAAAATATATTAATTCGTACAATATACGTTCTTGCACAACATCAACGTTACCCTCCAACACTGCAATTGCTAATAAATCTTCCATAATTAGAATTAACACCCAATAAAAAACAATACAAATTCAATGAAGAATAGTTTATGACAACTTGATGACAAGCGACTGAAAAGTGTGGTTAGGAAAGCTACTTTGCGCGGTATACGGGAATCGAGTCAACCGAGCTTTCGCAACCTTGCTAAATTTCTCAAACCGGTTTTTTTTTTTTTTTTTTCTTTGTTTCGCTCCCGCTATGGCCGCGTTTCATGATTACGTAACTGCTATATAGCTGCTCCCAAGCGGTTTGGGAACTGTTGACACCAATTCGTCTCAAAAACGCAACGCTACATTAATAACATACAATGAAGCAGTCGCCATTTTGTGTAGCGGAAACCGCTACTGATATGTATCATGATCGTACTCTAAACGCGGTCAATTGCTTATACCGTATTGGGTCACGTGATTTTAACGTTCGCCATAGCTTTTAGCGTGAGCTCTTACAGCTCTCTAACAGAAATAACAGCGCGGGCCAACTTATATAAGCTACTTATGCAATAGTCGAAATTTAAAAATTCTGAAAACATATATGTGGACCCAAAGAATACATTAAAACGCGTTGGTGTAACTCCGCGGTGGTCGAAACTCCGGATACTTTTTTCAAAATTTTTAAATTTCTATTGCATTTTGTAAATAGCTCATAATTTAATCAGTTGTTTTTTGCGTTGGATGTTCAGATGTGCCGCAGAGCGCAGCTATTTGCATATTATAAATTAACATTATTACTTAATGTTAATAAAAAAAAAAAACTCACCTTCTAGTTAATCTTATTAACAATCAATGTTACATCAGTTAACTATTATAAATTTTAATATTGCAAAGTTTCAAATTTTTTATCTTAATTTATAAACTCAGTCACACTAACTCAGTTATATTTTGTATTTACAGTTAATTCAAAATAATGAATGCATCTGAAGAAGGCACAAAAGCCGAAACCGGTAGTGCAGAAAAGTTTTTATTATTAAATGCAGTAAATAAGAAATAGAATTTTAAACATTAAATTACCTGCTATTTACTACATTGATAGTTATTTTAATGCCTTTACGTTGAAGTTACTAAAAATAGTGGCGGGAAATTTAAATTTGGTTATTAAGGTGGGAAGTATTTTTTTACACCTTTTCCAAACTGATAGTTTTTTATTATTTTATAATTATGAAGAAACAAAAACTCGCCATTTCCTAATTAGATCTAAAAAAAAACAATAAAGAAATAACACCATAAAATCAAATCCCTAAATGTAGTTATTATTTAATATTATAGTTCACAATATTGCTTGAGTGAATAACTTTTTGCAAGAATATCAAGACACACTTCGTAGTTTAAATTCCTTTTATACTTTACCTTTTCCAAGAACCCTAACTTATCCAAAACACATATCTATAACCTTCTTCTTATAGGCCAACTCCTTCCTGCGTTCGTTGATGAAACACCTGGGCACTTGTATCTCACATTGCAACGGGGTTACATTCAATTCACCGATGATTTCACCTAAATGGCTCCACTCATTTAGATCCGCCTCGACTAGATCCGCTTTTTAATTCAAGTATCCGGCCTAAAACGGCTTCCAGAAGTTTCCTGATCAAAGCCCTCTTCTGAGGTTGCACTATTTGGTCCACGCATACGGATAACCTATTGGCCACCATGATGTATCTCACGTACAGCGTGGCCAGTTGTTTCCTCTGTTGTCTGCGCTCGGCTTGAGCGGGTTCGCTGCTCAAAGTTGAGGCCAGGAGATCTTGAGCTTTGCGCCATTCTTCTTCGTAAGTAACGTGGGACATTTTCGAAGTGCTAAGTTGAAGGAATTGAATCGAAGGAGTAGGTTTAGGTAAATAGAGGGGGAATACACATTGTGGTGATTGTTGTCATGGCAACTAAATAAATAAGAAAGCAATTATAATATTGATTCTCATGTTAACGGTTTTAGGATATTCTATATACAGGGTGTATCAAATAAAAAAGTAAATTTTGCTTGGGTGTTAACTACACGACATATAAAGCACAAACCCACTGAAATCGGATTTCATTATTAAAGAATAAAAAAATTTAGAGCCAAAAATTCTTTAGTCCGGGCCTGATGCAAGGAAACGTCATGTTAAGCACCCGCTAAACGTGGTATTATGTATAAATACATTGCACTCATTTAGTATTATTTCTTAATGGTATGCCGAAATTTCATTTAACGTCATTCTGATATAATAAAGGCAATCGGCCAGTGTGCCCTTGTAAAAATAGCACAACTGAGGCATTTTAAATTCTTTCTTTTTTATAAAATAAACATTCCTTTTTTTTTTAAGAGCATTCTACGTAAGTCTACAAGTATTATTTTTAATATCCTGATAAGACGTTCGAGTTTCACCGGATATGCGACTTCAAGTAGTTACAAAAAACGTAAATATTTTTCTTTTGCTTTGTCGAATCGAGAGTTAGCTGTTAATAAACGGTACCACATGAATCTGAGTTATTTCTTTTGGATTTATTTAATCATATAACGCAAAATGAATTGAATCGAATTACACAGAAATAAATGTAGATACAGGAAATTTGCAAACACGCCTTTTTACTATGATGTCGCCGAAAAATGAATCTTATACTACATTCCGCGCTTTTTGCCGATGCATCAAGCTTCGATTTCTTTATATGAAGATCATGATGGTCCTGAAAAGGATCGTTTTTCACGACGGGAAGAATTTAAATAAAATGTTCGAAGTGGCTTGCACTCCAAGCGGCGATCCACACAAAACTAACAGCGGTTATGGCTGAATGACAGTGGTACGTGGGGGTATACAGGTGCGGCTTCAGCCCACGGCATTTATAAAATATTTTTTTTCTCGTTAATGCTTACAGATAGACCCCCTGTGCATTAAGACTTTTAATTGTATATGATTACAGCTGCAACATATTATTATATTTACCTCTATATCTGATACACCCTGTATAGCATTTCTAAGATGTTTGTCTGTAGTTTTACAGGAAATAGGTTCAAAATATAATCAGACACGTTAGGATTCTTTTGATATCTTTATTGATTATACAAGTTAAATAACGTCATATTTCACAGTTCTCACTTGCTTTGATTTTAGTTTTACGTCGCTAGTAAACATTTTTAATAATTATAATATAGATACAATAGTAGTATAAACAAGCAAACTTAACCATTCTCTCTCTTTCTTTCTTTCTCTCTCTTCGATAAAATTATTCAAAAAAAATAACAGATATATATATGTATATACACCGAGTTTCTAATAATAGTATTAACAGATATCTTTATAAATCTGTACTATATTTTAATTTATTTAATATACAAATGGGATTGTACAGGTTATTAAATATAACGTATGGTGGGAAAATTTTCAAAGATTATACATACATGAAATTGTAAATAATAATTATGTATTGGCCTTTCCTCAAAAGTTCTCGTTAGGCAACCTTTTCTACACTTGTCTGTATGAAAGGTTGCGAACTACAACGTAAAAATAAAAAGTTTTAACACTTCTTAAGAAGGAAAAAAAAATACTAATTAATAAATATCAGGTATATATGTAATAAGGACCGTTCGAGGAGTATTATATCAAGTTTGATCTGGTTATTTCCGCATTCTTATCGACTGCTACCGGCCGTAGTGTTGGCAACAGTGGGCGACGCTTCCGATAACGTCGTCCAAAACGCTGCGGACATGGTGGTGAAAGCGTGAGAGCTGGGATCATTGATGTGGTCGCGTTCAACAAATTTTCTTGGTGACTGTCTTCTGTTGAAGAAGAAGAAGTGTGGGCGCATAGGAACGTCGTCTACAGGACCCAAGGCCGATTCGATGAAGTAAGCCATCAGGGAACCCATGGTCAGACCGCAATTGTACAGGAGAGTCATCATATTACCTGAGAAATGGAAGCTATACAAGGAGTTTTCGTCGTTAATTAATATAAATATAAATTTACAAAAATCTAGCGATAAAAATAGTTTCAGTATACGTTGCTCAGCTGATAACAAAACAAATTTACAGATACAAACGCAATTTCGATGCAAATAGCCCACTCTCGTCAGTATTCTCTTCTAGCGTAGGTAGTTAAAAAGCGTTTAAAGCTAAACTTATTTAAAGGCAGGGTAGTCACTTTAAATGGTGGATTAGGAAATTTATTGGTAACGTTACCCGTTTCAAGGAAATGAGGGTTAGTTTGTCGTATCAGGCGGTAGAGTTAATTTTAAATCATACTTATGTAGAACTGGTAGGGTTAATGATTCGCATTGTAAATGTAGTGGGGTAGATACAGCGGAGAATTTTTTGTTTGAAAACTCGCTGATGAGTGGTGGGAAGCTAGAGGTATTAGCTAAGGGATTAAATTGGCCACGACGCCAAACAGATATTAGAGATAGTGAGTCGATCGAATGGTGAGAATTTTTTAATAGTCGTAGAAGAATTAGATGTTACGGCATAATATTTAGGTTTGTAAACGTAAAGTGGCGAAATAGACCAGACAAATAGAGATCAAGTACTGGTAGATTATCTTGGTGATCTCCCAACGCATTTCATACTTTTTAGTGGTCTGAATTGGTGTTAAATTATAGCTTTATATATTATATCAGCATAGTACAGTATGAAAGTGTAACTGTAAAGCTTGCAACTGTAAAATATAAAACAAATATTTAAAATATAAATTTAATTTAATTATTGTTGGCTAGAATGATTTGGATTAATCCTAGTAGCAAAATTTAAATTTCCCGCAATTATTTTTAGTAACTTCAATATAATAATAATAATAACTCAGCACTACAGGCCTTGAAGGCCCTTGGCTTAGAGTACCGGAACACACCGAGCCACCTGAGAAGTGTTGCCCGAATGGTGACCCACACAACAACGGTACCCGCATATTGCTGCTCTGACTTTCAAATTGGCAATGATGCACCCTTCCGTCTAGCCGACTGCGGCCTTTAACTTTCATATAGAAACACTAAATTACAATGATTTTGTATTAGATTACTAGTTAGTTTGATGTCTTTCTGTTGAAGTTACTAAAAATAATTGTGGGAAATTTAAATTTTGCTACTAGCGAAGTTATTATTAAATATTAGCCAGAGATTTTTTGAATAATTTCGAAAAAAAAGCATTTAGTAGTTTTGAGAGGGAAAAAACAGTAGAAATATGGTGTAACTATTTTGTTTATTTTAAAACAACATATGACAAAAAAAATATATAAAATAATAATAATTTCCACTTTGAAGTTCTTATTGTCAAGGTCAACAACCTCGCGTACAATCGTCATTGTTTATTCTGTTTTTTTTTTCTGTGTTGTGCCGTGCATGCGTGTGTGTGTTTGTTGTTTTATATTGCAATGAACAGCATCCGCAACCTATTAAAAAAACATTTTTTTCCGTATTTCCCCCTAGAGGAAAAACTCGAACTAAAACAACTATAGGACGGTCGCTATCCGGATTTGAACATTTTAGAAACTCAAAATGTTTGTTCATCTGCTTAAAAAACGATGGGATTTGCGGTTACGACCAAAAGCAAGCTGTTTTTTGTTTTCCTTGCGTTTTATTCGGAGGAGAATTAACATGGGCGAAGGATGGTATTACGGATTTAATGCACATCTGGGAAATAATTAAAATGCATGAGAAATCGAAGGTACACATGAACAACGATTTTAGCTTTTCTGTGCTACAGTCCCTGGCCATAATATTAGACGCACTTGAATTTTTTCAGTTATTTCGACTGTTGGCTTTATAACAATCATTATTTTGTTATAAAAATCTTTTATGTTTTAATTTACAACCTTAGTAGCTAAACAAACAGAATAAAACTAATTTAAACTTAATAAAAAAAAATAAAAACTTTCGTATAAATTATAGAAGAAAATCAATATTTGGTGAGCCACCTATAGCGGTGATTAACGCTTGAATTCGCTGTGGCATGCTATTAATGCAGTTCTGAACGATCTTCTGCATACGTGGGTGACGATCCCAGATATGTATAATTTTTTTCTATTAACTTGGTTTTTCTGGTAATGGCTTCCTTTGCTACCTCTCGCTTTACCAGCTCCCAAACATTTTCGATTGGGTTCATGTCTGGGGAATTGCCTGACTAGCTAAGTAGAGGGATGTTACTCTGCTGCAAAAATGTTTTAATGGACCGAGCAGTGTGGCAGGGGGCTCTATCTTGCATAAAAACGAACGGCTCTCCATCTGGAAACCAGTCCTTCAACTGATGGATCATGTGGTTTTGGAGGACTTTCTTATATTGGTCCTGTTTCATGATACCCTCGACGACGTAGAGACTTCCTGTACCTTTGCCGCTTATAACAGACCAAATCATAACTTTTGTGGGATGTTTCACCGTTCGTCTGACACAGTCCGCATTGAACTTTTCCCCTACACGCACAAATTGTGTTTTGTTTTCCATAACTTCAAATGTGCTTTCATCGCTGAAACAAACCTAAAATAAGTTGAAAACGATATTTCCTACGCTTATTTAAACAATTTGTAACGAAAATACCAATTTCCAGAATTTTAAGTCCCTGTGGTTGTGCTCCCTCGCCCACTGAAAGCGCTTGGATTTCATCGCCATTGTCAGCTTTGGTTTCCTAACTGGTCTACACGACCTGAAACCCAATTCCTTCAACTTCCGCCGTATGGCACGCTCAGACACGTTAATATTTGACTGATACAAACGGTTTTTGATGTGTTTTGTGGTTGCAAACAGGACCAGTATAAGAAAGTCCTCCAAAACCACACGATCCATCAGTTGAAGGACTGGTTTCCAAATAGAGAGCCGTTCGTTTTTATGCAAGATAGAGCCCCCTGCCACACTGCTCGGTCCATTAAAACATTTTTGCAGCAGAGTAACATCCCTCTTCTTAGCTGGCCAGGCAATTCCCCAGACATGAACTAAAATCGAAAATGTTTGGGAGCTGGTAAAGCGAGAGGTAGCAAAGGAAGCCATTACCACAAAAACCCAGTTAATAGAAAAAAATTATACATGTCTGGAATCGTCACCCACGTATGCAGAAGACCGTTCAGAACTGCATTAATAGCATGCCACGGCGAATTCAAGCATTAATCACACGCTAAAGGTGGCTCCATCAAATATTGATTTTCTTCTAAAATTTATACGAATAAAGTTTTTTTTTTTTTTATTAAGTTTAAATTAGTTTTATTCTGTTTGTTTAGCTACTAAGATTGTAAATTAAAAAATAAAACATTTTTATAACAAAATAATGATTGTTATAAAGTCAACACTCGAAATAACTGAAAAAAATTCAAGTGCGTCTAATATTATGGCCAGGGACTGTAGGTAAGTTAAATATTTTGGAGGGAGAGTTGGCTCGTGATTTGCCCCACCACTGAATATTGTCACGAGCCGCCACTGGCGTAAATTATTTGTTTGTTTTTTTAGACTTATCATTTTGTCATTAATTTTTGCGTTGCGTCATCAAAGGGACATTAACGAACAAAGCTACTAAGTAGGTATGTACCCAGGTGGAAAAGTGACGTTTAATGGATAGATATTACGTCATAATGACGTCTATTAAACATCACTGCTACCTGCCTAGTAATTTGTAGTAGAATCATATTTGGATGACAAATTGTTCGACATGAATATAGGTAACCAGTTTTACAAATCGAAGGAATAAGTAACGCTGGTTTTTTTGTTTCACTTTAGAATCGTGACTAGTTGAGACCGATTGCATAAGTATCACTTCCTTTTAACTATCTTAATCACTTTTGACAAAGTGGAACACTACTACATAAAATTTCAACCACTTATCAAAGTTACCAATTAAAACTCACCGGTCAATTCTCTATACCTATCTTCCACTTTACTGGGCGCTTGTATCATCGGAACACTGCCCAGCACTCCATTGCTTAAGCCGAGAATCAACGCGAATATGAACGGAAAGACCTCGGTGGCGATTACAGGCTTAGACCTCGGCACGGCGCACAATAACATCAACGGTATCATGATCAATCTGACGCAGAGCACTTAACCAAGCGATTACCGGTCCAGTGCCACGATGAAGCCGCCAGCATCTTCCCTAGGAGGTCCGCCCCGTTGAATATGGCCATCATCAGTATCGGCATCCAAGTATCCAAGTTGCAACTGATGATTTCGGACGCGATACCCGGATACAAGCATAAGGTGGCGAAATAGACCAGACAAATGGAGATCATGTACTGGTAGATTATCTTGGTGATCTCCCAACGCACTCGGATGCCTCCTATATACGATTAGGACGAAATGAAAAAAAAACAGGGAAAGCAAGCATTATAGAAGAACAAACTTTTAACTCCCGATAATCCACCAGTGGTACTGACGCTCGTTCTTCCCACGAATCACGACGTCTTCAACTTTGTAAGTTGGGGGCGGGGCTGATGGCTCGTATACTGGATTGGCGAAGCTAAGAGTGGTACTGGTTGGTGGACTGTTCTGAATTTTCAAAACGCCGTAAGGGGTGTCGTTAGTTTCAATCTGGAAATGGAATTATTTAAGATAGAGATACTTATAAGCATTATTTAAATATATCTAGTTAGTCAACGTAATGCATTTTCGGAAAAATAAAGTATTGCTCAGGGAAGTGGTGCACTCTATCGGTGAATGTAAATTGATTTGAAAACGTGATAAATATAACAGGTATCTCGGTCAGAGTGAGAGACAGATTTCTGTGTTTTATCCATCTGCGGAAACGACCGAATCCGTATCGGTGCTTTACTGAAATTGGCGAATTGTGTGGCCTGGGGAAAAGGGAGGGTGGATGCATGTGACGCTGTGATGACGCACCTCGCGATAATTCTCGTGTTTGTTTACATTAGAAGATTAGAATTCTGAGGTATTCTGTTATAAATATAAAGAAATTGAAAGTATATTGCAAGGCACGTTCTTGTTGATAAAACATTAATTGAACAATTTTCTAAATTGAGGTTTTTTTCTTTTAAGAATAAAATATTTAAACTTAAAACAAAAATCACTGAAAAGAGAAAAGTTAAATCTAAATGGACGAAAATTTGCCAAGAAACAAAAAACATAAATCTACTTCTCAATTTTTATTTTCTTAGTTTTTAAATTAATAAGTTGTTTTGTTAACTTAATTTACTTATATTTATGATTATATAATAATCAGAAAATGTTTGTTTTATTAAGAAGAATAAGTATTTAGTTTGATAATATATAATCTGTAGTTCGCTTCTACCGTGTATAGCGGTACTGTCGCTAACTTCAACTAGTGTAAAGGCGGGAAATTTATATAGTGTTTCTAATATTTACAAAACATTTTTTACTTGATTTAGTTATGTTTACTATTACATAATAATAGAAATTCGTTTTTTGTATAATGATAAAAATATGTAGTTTGGGAGTACAAATCGCCATTTATTTTTACATATATGCACCACTTTACTTATTAAAAACACCATACATGATGACACATTCGCGCTCTTTCTCTTGAGCGGCTGAAAAGTTACGAGGTAACCTTTGGGGAGCAACATCCGTATATACAAGGTTACATGGTAACTTTTCAGCCAATCAAGAGAAAG
Organism: Protaetia brevitarsis; assembly: GCA_004143645.1. NCBI lineage: Eukaryota > Metazoa > Arthropoda > Insecta > Coleoptera > Scarabaeidae > Protaetia > Protaetia brevitarsis. The sequence goes on along the minus strand of RXPK01000245.1, from coordinate 1,077,423 downwards.
AGCGCGAACGCGTCATCATGTATGCTGTTTTTAATAGCTTTGTTTATTTGTGTGCTTGGAGCAGTATCTACTGACGTCATCAGAGTAACTTGAGAGAGTCTCAGAGTTGGATTTAAAGATGATACAAACAAACGCGCTCGATTGCAATATAACCTTAATTTTATTATTTACTTATTGTCACAGCTATTATGAATAGGAAAAGTAAAAGTAATTTTTCAAACTAATGAATCTAGACTACAATAAAAATGCATCATATACTAGTATTTATGTACCTACCAAGTGAAGTTTTTAAAATATAACGATGGTTCTTTACATCAATCACATTGATATCATTATATTATCCATATCGTGCATATTTGATGCAGGTATAAATCGGATTACATTTACAAACGACAGTTTACAACACGGTGTTAGCGCGATTAGGTTATGTTGCAGAAATTGCTCGTAATTGCTCGGACGTCGGATCGCGAGCAGAAAGAGGAACCTCTTTGTGATCTGAATTTGCTTGCTCTAAACAAACAAACACGCACAAATCATGCTCTAAAATACAAACAAACGCGTAAAATTCTATGGATCTGCTTAGAACAGACAAACAAACAAACTAATAAGTAACGTGGTGCATATATGTAAATATAAATGGCGATTTGTACTCCAAACCATATAATTCCAACTACATGTTTATTTTTATAATGAAAAACGAATTTCTACTATTATGCAATAGTAACATAAGCAAATCAAATAAAAAATATATATAAATATAACACAAAACTTAGAACTACACACATATATAGAGCATAACATTAAATAGAAACTAAAAAAAAGTAAAGTAAAATGGTAAAAAAATAACGATTATATATTATCAAACTAAATATTTATTCTTCCTAATAAAACAAACATTTCAATGTAAACACGAGAATTATCGCGTGGCGCGTCATCACAGCGTCATCGCCTATCCACCCTCTCCTTTCCCCGGGCCTCACCTACAATCTGCCTACAACTTACGAGGTAACTATTGCAATTAAATTATATTTTACCGACACGTAAGAGAGCCATCTTGTATGTAGTAGTCTAACTATAAAGTTTATATTTAAATCGAGACGGACATCAACGGCGTGCTGCCATCTACCGCTTTTGTCCAAAATGTTCAAAAATCCGTTAACTATTTTGTCCATAAGGTTGACTAACTAGTATGTATATAAACAATGTTATAAGCTTTGATATTAGGCAAGCGTTCGGCTAACTTTTACATAACATGTTTTAACATTCCTTCAAATCGTCAAAAAACAATCAGATGATTTGAAGAAAGCAGAGGGCTTATATCTTACCAAGCCTGCGTCTTCAGTCGGTTCTAACGTAATCTTAGTCTTGGCTCGTTCGCACAGCGACATATAGAACTGTATAAAGTCGCTGCGCCTCACCAGGTGATACATAACGAAACAGGTGGCGACCGAAGATATGGAAACCGTAAAGAAGTAGATGGTACTTCCCCGGATTTCAGCGATCACGAATTTCGTCAACACCCTGACGGAAGAGGTGAATACGCCAGAAGCACCTGAAAGAAATGATCGAGTATGTTTTCATTATGGAGCTAAATCGATGCGGGATTCAAAATACTTTCTCCCACCATAACTGCTTGGGTGTATCTGGCTGGCAGCATGCTGGTGTATCCGTAGAAGCTCGATTGTTGCACTGTTGCCAACGAAAAGAAAAAAGAATCATTGTTAATAAATAAGAAACGGAAAATATTCACTTAAATACTAATAGATATGCTGTAAGAGTTCTGAAACCAAATCCTATGAGGTTTAGATAAGGAGTCTAAACGGTGAAGACAAGAGAAGTCTCGCTCGAAAAATGAGCGTTAGTGTTACCTCATTATTTTAGCCTCGATTATAAAGACCGTGTGTCAAAGAGGGAAGTACAATCTCGACTCATAATGGTGGCTATTTGTTATATGCTGTTGTTTGCTCCGTTAAACGTACTGCTGTGGTTTTGGACTCCGTGAACCATACTATCCTTTTATCGCTAAGGTGTATTTTAAGTTGCATATTATGGTTGTTGTGATTTCTTTGTCCGTACAGCTGATTTTTAATTTACCGAGAATTTTCACAATTTTGTTTTGTATAAGTTTAGTTTAAGAGTTTATTGTATGATTTTAATTAACTGCCTGCTTAGAACCTGGATGAACATTCGGAAAAAATCGTAAGGAGCGTAAGTGAACTTCCTATGTACCTACATCTATTGGGATCTTATTTCATAACTCTCACAGCTTATCTATTAATGTTATTAACTCGAGTTAAGGTATCATTTTGATAGCTATCATGTAATAATATCTTTAAATGACGGCTGAGTTTTTATGATATGGGTAATATTGTAAAAATTAATTTGTGCAAGTAAATATGAGACAATTTTAAGCAAAATACGAATATAATTCCCCACCCAGTGAACCAAATTCAAATGTCCCGCAATTATTTTAGTAACTTCAACATTAAAGCATGAAATTACCTACGATTTTGTATTAGATTAATGATTATTTGAATACCTTTAAGTTGAAGTTACTAAATATAATTGTGAGAAATTTGAATTTATTTTACTGGGCATGTTATTATCTCCTGTTAAATTATGAACTTTAAGTTTTATTATTAATTATTTGCCCAAACAGCACCAATACGTCATAACTTAGAATTAAATTGAAATTTAGCAATTAAAGACGTCATAAATATATTTTTCCACGACAATTTGACGTCAATTTCAAAATGTCAAATTTGTATTTCCAATGACCACAATCGGATTCTTAACTGACTGACGGGCAAGATTTTTTGAAACAGAAGAAAATGCCGCTCGAAAATTATAACAGTGACTGTAATTATTTTTTTTTTTAATATAAGTTAAATCAATTCTATGTCAATAATGGAGTGCATTCAAAATGAGAAGGTGATCTGGCATCAGAATGTGTATAAACTCAAAATTGATCGCTGGCAGATTCGCAACCAATAAAAAGCTTGCATTTAAAACTGATACCATGTTGCAACTGTTTTGAATAAAGCGTTATAAATTAATAAGCGTCGCAAGCGTTTTACACAGCGGAAAGGACTTCAAAGTATTTTTTTTTTCATTACACTTTTTTGATATGTTATATGTTGCAAATAGTATGTTAAAAATAATAATAATGCATAGAGATAATAGTACTGTGAGATTCAAAATGATTGCCGTAATAAAAAAAAACTGTTTTCCGCAAAAATTTATCTATACTTATTACCGATTTAATGAGTGAAGTTAGCTACATACAAATTTCATACAATAAATCAATTTTCTTGACATTTAGTGACATTACGTTCGTGTTGTAATTATCCTTTTTTTATTTATCTTATATTTTTTTTCCAAACCGTTTATATTTACATCTAATATCACCAACAATAGTATAGTAACACTGACATAGTTCAAACCTTCGTTACAAACACACGGCATATACCTACACCCTGCTACTATCTATAGGAGCGGAATTGACAATCTTTTTGAATCTCACCGTATATTAAAGAACTAGAGGCTGCCGGCTACCGCTGCCTGTTGCCTAGCAAACAGGCATCGTCTACCAATATTTGTTCATTGCACATATGACGTCATGTACCATTCTCTATTGCAAAGGACTCTACCTATTGTAGTTTCATAAGTGCGGTTTTATCAGACTAGTCCAAGTTTGACAACCGAGGACTTGCGCTGATTTTTTCAACAACTCCAAAAAGATCTCACGAAACGCGTTCTTTATATTATTTTTTCAAATTTGCAGATTAATCGCCTTTTTTCAGTTAAGATATTCCAGCAAAGCCTATTCTCTAACAGACAAATTTAAATTCCCCGCTACAATTTTTAGTGATTTCAACGTAAAGGCATTAAAATAACTATTGATGTAATACAAAATGGTGGGTAATTTTATGTTTTAAAATTGAAGTTACTGAGAATAATTGCGGAAAATTTAAATTTGGCTATTAGGGTTAGTGTGTTTATAGCTTTATTGTTACGTCAAATTAGAAAAAGATGTACATTACACGTCATCAGACGTCATGTCAAGTCATAAATACTGCCAACATATATTCGCATATTGCATAAAGCAATTATATATTTCGGCAACTGCCATCTGTCAAGTTTGTTAAATTAACTGACAACTACAAACATAAAGAGATTGGACACCATTGTCACTGAAAACAGAGAATTAATGAAATATAGTGGCCAACAAGATGCTTCATACAGACACTTGCCTTTTCTTAGTTGATTTAATTAACATAAACCGCCAAATTCATTCAACTCATTTTCTCGTCCAGCGGTTTTTGTCTGGCTAAATTTTTGTGCACGCAAGTTAGTCACGCGCGGGAAACATAAAAATTTCAAATTTTATCTTACATCAGACGGAAGAATATGAATTGGTGATTCGGCTATTTCGATAGACTGTGGGATTGTTGAACGCCTCGGTGTTTCTACAAATAGCCCAAACAAACTCATGTTCCACTAATTCATCGCTAAGAATTTCACGTTTATTTACAGAAGGACGTAATGTTTTACTCAAACAAGGGGAGTAAATAAGCCATTTTATGTTTCTAACGTTTTAATCACAGCCTTTGGTTTTATTTTGACAGCTGTCATTTGTCAATAATTTTATTACATCGTGAGAAATGACATTTTTCTTTATACTAGCACGTATAGATGTAAAAAATGTCTATTAAATTTATTCTATTGAAATTGTTGTCAGTAAAATTAATGTAAATAAGTTCAAAGCAAGTAATGTTTCCATAAAACGAGAGTAAAATAGGCTATATTACAATTTTGACAGTTGTCATCTGTCAATCTCGTATAATTTTGTACCTTTGACATATGGTTCCGCATAACAAATCATAGAACATTAAAATTTCTAATTTTACACATCCATCCACCGCATCCTTTAATTTAATGAAGTTTGTGTTTCCCTACATTGATATTTACTTTTATACTCCTCCACGACCTATAGTAGAATCGATAAATCTAACTCAATGTGACCTTTGATATTTTATCATTCAATTACGTCCTCAAATTGCATTTGTGTAGTTTCGAAGCGAATCAAAATCGATCAGCGACAATAGGCCTCTTATTCGAGAACGATAGAATTAATAATCGAATATTTCTCACCTGTACATCCTATAGCAACAACTGCAACAGCTGCTAGATTAACAGTGTAAGAAGTGGACGTACGAAAGGCTTCCCACCAAACTTCGCAAGTCACCACGAATATCAGAGTGGCGAAAGACATGATGTAGCCTAAAAAGTATATTTTGGATTTATTGGATTCATTTGCAGGGCACGGAGGAGCGTTTACCGGAATTAATTCTGGAATTTAGGGTGCAAGTTTCGACTAGGAGATTGTTTCCTAAGACTGTAATGAAAGCGACGACGATGTAAACTAGGGACATGTCAAAGACAACAGGTGTACCGGGATAGCGTAATTTGAAGTAATCCATGGCCATTATAAAGCTGTAGAGATAAACGAATTGTTTCCTACGGATCTCCCGGTTTTAAAATCGCAGAAACTCACCTGTTATAGGGGAACAGGAATCCGGCACCTCCTAACACAAACGATAAATACACCAAATTATAAACATCTGCCGGCGGGGACAAATTTAAATTCGCAAAACCGTTTCTACCGTGGAAATCACTGCCCCGTTTATTCTTGCCCAATTTCGAATAACCGCTCGCGTCGTTGTCTTCCATGTTGTTTGATGGTTATCGTTTGATTTATAATACAACCGTTAAAAACATTTTTTTTGCGTGTATTACATCACATCGCGTGATATTAAAAGAAGCGCACGAAATAAATAAACGCAAATCTACGTGTAATACGAACGCATCGCGACGTAGGGGTTGAATTCACCCCCCGGCCGGTGTTTGTTCTGATAATCCCGTTTGCTTTTGCGCGCGGGCGATGACGGTTGAAGAAGAATCTTAAATATTGATTTTGAATTGGCGCCTGCGACATCGTAGTTGGGAAACCGGCCGCGCGCGGCAGCACCGGGCGATTTTCGCGAAACGAAAAACCCATCATCTGACATCTGTTGATGTTAAGAAGCGAATGTTTATCGTCGCGGTTGATGGTCCTGATGCTGACGATTAAGATGGAAGTTTGCGGTCGCTGTTGATAATCCCGTGGCGGAGATGTGTCCGGGCGATTGACGGAGTGACGTTTGAAATATGACGACCGGTTAAAAGGGTTGCCATTGTGGCTGTCAAAAGTGCGAGAGCGTTGTGTTTGTGTGTGCGGCAATAATCGGGATAGAAATGCCGAACGTTCCGACGTGATATTGGAACCTGTAATATCGCGTAATTGGTGCGTGATGTGTTTATTGTGATGATAGATTCGTTTTGTGTCGAATAATGGGTGCTAAACCGAGCAGTGCGAACGGTACGCAGAGCCCTCGCACCAGAGCGTTCTCGACCAGCAGCAGTTCGGAGGTGGTGACAGCTTCGGGGGGTTTTCGCATCCTCAGATCGGTGCCGGGGGTCGATTCTTCCGATCGTCAGCGCGCCAGGTCGTTGTCTAGCGTTCCCGATTTGCACGGCAGCCATGAGGCGATTGCCATACCGGCAACGGGCGCCTCTTTCGACGTCTCGACGGGCGCCAGCCCCGAAACGGACAGCAGCTCGACGGAGGAGGCGGATGCCGCTCTGGGATCGACGGCTGCTAGTATCGCCCTCGGTAGGGTGTACGCGGCTCACTCGCTACCCTCACATATTTGGTCCTTAAACGGTAAGTGATTTGGCGAAATTACAAACATCATATCAATCAATATACCTAGCTTATCAGCGATAAAAGAACACTTCGTATCAAATATTGTCGTAATGCTTTCAAATGAAATTTTGCTCCACACATGTCGAGGAAAAAATCACCAGTACGTTTTTTTTTTTTATTCACAAGACCCCAGATGTTAAAATTTCATGTAAGTGTGCACATAACCTATACATGTGATTTTAAACCTTGAACTCCACGATAGTCCACGGCTTGGATATTATACACACAGCTGATAATAAATTCATGCGTAATACAAAGGTATAATAATGAAATAAATCCTTCTAATAATGTCGGTAAATATTTAAAGAAAATGTTTGTGTATGTTACCGATGTCCACACGTATCTATGATCAAAATAAAATAAATTATTTAATACAGAAAAATTCCTGGTAAAATAGGTACTTTTTCTAATATTAATACATTGGGTTTTGTTTTCTTTCTTAGATTTTTTCTTTCATTGACGTGGAAAATTTTAAATTAGTTCTGTAGAAACAGTATACTTAGACGATGTAGACAATGTAATGATGGAATTTTACTTAATTTGAGCTAGGTCAAGCTAGATTCTAGGAAGAAAAAAAAATGGAAAAATATAATGAATTCGTGTTTGATCTGTTTCCATCATCTCTGAATTCTATGGTATTTTCAGAATCTGACGTTTCGTCAGTCATTCAATCTTCTGTTTCTTACCAATTCCATATCTCTGAAATTGTGTGTATCTTAATTTGTTTCGAGTAGTAAATGCCATTTTCTATTGTTTTCTTGAAAATATGTTAAGGAGTGATTTACAGTGCAGCATAGTTATGTTAAAACATGACACATGGATCTATTATACAGTGTGTTCGAAAAGTCTGGAACCCAAATAACGTAATTAATTTTTTTTTTGGGAAAAATAGAATATGTCAATTAATGTTTTTTTTTTTAAAAAAGTTATCACAACAGCAGTGGCTTTTTGGAATGACCTTGAAAAAGTTATGATGTCATATAATATGTTTTCAAATAGCAATATACACAGAGATTCAAAATGATTGTCAATTCCGCTTCTATATATAGTAACAGGGTGTAGGTATATGCCGCGTGTTTGTAATGAAGGTTTGAACTAAGTCAGTGTTGGAACATAAGAAAGTAAACGGTTCTGTCATAAATAAGGAAAACGTAACCTATATTTGAACTCGCATTATATAAACGACTATAGATTGGTGTTTCTGCTTGTAAAAATAAAATGTAATTAATTTAACTTTACTAAATTATGATTTTATAATTCAGTACTAACTGGTGTTTAACTAAATTTATTTATTACTTTAAATTATAACATACAATTAGTATAACTATTAAGTGACAAAACTCCATCTCTCAATTCTTCTATGGTATGCATGCGGTTTCTATAGATCCTATTTTTTAGATAGCCGAATATGAAGTAATCTAATGGGGTTAGATCAGGCGATCTTGGTGGCCATCTTTGTGCTCTAAGGACCCTGTCAACAAAAAAACTGTTGAAGATATTGGCAGGTTTGTCTAGCAGTATGTGCTGGAGCATTATCGTGCTGAAAATAGCCTGCTTCAAGCTCATTTTCTTGTAACTCTACAATAAACAATTCCAACATCTGTTGGTAACGTTGGGCTGTTACAGTTTCCTCGAAGAAAATTGGCCCTATTATTCGTTGCCTGGACATAGCTAACCAAACTCCAACTTTTACGGGATGCAATTGCGTTTCTCGAAATTCGTGTGGATTTTCTGCAGACCAGATACAACAGTTTTGTAAATTGTTATAGTCTGTCAGAGAAAACCAGGCTTTATCTGAGAAAAATGATTTGTTTAGCAAGTCATCGTCCCATAAATTGTTATTAAATCAATGACAATATTCCAATCGTCTATCGTGATCTAATGGTAATAATTCTTGTACCGTAGAAACTTTATAGGGATGAAAATGTAACTTTCTTTTGACAGCTCATTGCGCTGAAGTGTATGATAAGCCTATAAAATTATAAAATGTAATAAACTATTTCACTTAATGTTAATATTGATTTTTTACCTGTTTGTTGAGCTATTACCACAGATAAATTCCCTTATTTTCTTACAGTATTCAGGAAATACTATTGTTGGTGATATTAGATGTAAATATAAACGATTTGAAAAAAATTATAAGATAAATAATCGAAAGATACTACAACACGCACGCCAATGTCGCTAAATGTTAAGAAAATTCATTTAATGTATCAAATTTGTATGTAGCTAACTTCGCTCATTAAATTGGTAATAAGTATATAGATAAATTTTTCCGGAAAACAGTTTTTTTCTTACGACAATCATTTTGAATCACATGGTATAGTATTTTTGCTTCGTTTTTGGATGGACGCTGTCATTCTCTAAATGAAACTTAAAAAATACTTATACCTTACATAAGAAATTACAGAAAAATCATGAAGAATAGAAAAGACTATGAAGGCAATTGACTTCAATATTAGAGAGACATGCACATATGGCTTTAAAGGATAGAAAGTGAGGTGGTGTAGTAGTACTGGCAAAAAAGACTATAAATGTGTGAATATATTTTTTTCTACATTTAAAATTCTAGAATAACATGACGCGTTGTACTATCAAAGACAAAAGTCTGACTCAATGTTAAAGAGAGAAATATTGAAATACTGAAGAAACTCCAATGATTCTATCTCTATTTATTGTCAAATTTGAATCAAGACGTTTGTCTTTGATAGTACATTGTGCAAACATAACAAGAATGTATATTTACATACGTTGTAATTTATCATATGCATCCTAACGTAACGCGGTGGGTGATATCTTTATAAGTGCGCATTAAAATTATATTCGATAGCGTATCAGTCGGTATATAACATATGTTTCGTGCGATATAACAACATAACTGTTACACGCATGCCGTAATTCCTGGGTGTATCCGCAAAATTAATAATGGATCATTTGTAAGCGGTGATTAAAAACAGTTGAAAGTGAAGCTTTATTTGATTGCTAATTCTGCATGTTTAAACCAAGGATCTCACTCTATTATTGTTGCAGTATATTGCTGATGCGTTGTTCTAATAAATGTTAATCACCCTGTTTTAAGCAAAGTTTTAAATCGTCTGATGAGGAATATTTTTGTTAATTCTTAATTGAGAAGGCTATTTTGCTGTGATATTGTTACCAAAGTTAATTTACCTTTGAGGTCACCAGTGATCTGTTTAAATCTGAATTTTCCAAACTTTTATCTTACAAGAAGAACCTGCCAAATATTAAGATTTGGTCCAGGTTGTGTCAGTTGATAGTGGAGACTCTTTTGAGTACTTTTGCAGATCTCTCAGCTATAGCTTGCAAGTACACAATAGCGTAGTGGTAAAGCGCTTGGCGTGTGTCTGGGCTTGAATTTGAATTATACATTTCGAACATAGCCTAAACACGAAAACAATACGCATCTATTTGTCGCTTGTTGTTTTCGATTGAATTCTTTGTCAGATATCGCAATAAACATCCTTATAAAGCCAACTGACTGTGTGATTTCACGAACAATAAGTAAACACACTCGAACGCTACACCAAATAGATGCATTTATTAGATTATTGGCGCTAGTTGTTATTATTATTATTAGGTTAAATTGGAAGATGTGTTTTATTTTATGTTTGCGTCATTTGTACGCTCTTTATTTTTGTCCATGTGATTGTTTTACAACTAGCTTTTGTCGAAATTCATTGATAATGTCTAGTTTTACTACCTTGGGGCACTAGTTTACGATTAACATAATTTTTATTTCGTTCGTTTTATATTCATGCGGCATTTTAAACTTAATTTTTACAGAAATCCTTAAGAATTACGCTGCCGATTTTTGTACAGAAACTTGTTTGTTTTAATGGAAGAAATGTCACTTTTGTGCGCAATTCCCTGTCGTAACAAGGTTATAAAAAGTTGATTTGGTGCATTTACCTGGAAAAAACATTGTATACCGTTAAAGGGGAATTTCCAATCGTTACATATAGAACGAAAAATATTGCATTTGCGTCAAGCAATATGCAATTCATGTTCCTTTTATAGGTAGGTTATGTCAGTATTGTAGTAACACTTTATTGAATAGCGAAATTTTGCGGTAAGATTTGATATTACATTTGATTATGGAATAAAAGAGCTGCCGTAGCAGATTAAGTAAGTAATTCTGACAAAATTATTGTTTCAAATAAAAAAGGAACGCAGTTACCTCAATTAAATATTTAGTAAAGTGAAGCACAATATATATTTTACTTAAAACAAAAATATTGTTACTATAAAAAATTTCAACTAATTCTAATTGTTTCAACAAAATGTTTTGTTCTTCTGTGTGATATTTCTATTTGAGTCAAAAAATTTATTGTTGGAAATAAATATTTCATTTGATCAATTTTACATAATTTTACTTGATCTGAACATATATATCTCATTATTTCAATGAAATAATTAGGTATTTTAAGTATTACATACATTTGACCCAATGAAACTTTTTATTTGAGCAAAATATTTTACTTGTTTAATTCTATTAAATATATTGTTAAAACAAACAAATTTTATTAACAAAATCATTTGCTTCGCCTAATAATATATTTGTTGAGTCAATCAAATGGGGTTTTCAGCGTATCTTCGTAAATCTACTTACCTCTTAACCCCTTCAAATGCATCATAATGGCTCGATACTACAATTTTTCGATTTTTACAAGTTCGCCTGACATCCTTTTTTTCAAATTTTATTGCGCAACTTTTGGTTTGAGTTTTTGACGTGAAACTGTACCCTGACACTTCTAATATGTTGTTTTTCGTTGCTATGGTATCGTAATGTTTTCTTTGTCAACTTTGTTGTTGCAAATGGAAAGGTAGTATTTTTATTTCAAATTTGGATTCTACTCTCAATTTTATGTAGATATATACACTCAGAAAAAATTTGAATAATCATAAATAAAAATACAATTATCGTGAGTAAAAAGTTCAGCTGAATAGGGTACAAAAGCACAGATTACTTAGCACTAGTAAAAAAGATATCCTAAACACTGATACTAACTTATGTAACTTATTAAATTACTTATGATAATTAAACTGAAGTAGTTAAGCCAAAGAATATATGTAGTTGCAGTAAGCAAAGATTTGCCTTTGTCAAGTAGTAAGTGTATTGCTGTGAGTGAACTATTCTATAACAGCTATCACACCTTCATAATTAATACAAGCTATTTAGATTACTTCTGATAAGGAAAGAGTATCATTAATGCACGTTCACTAAATCCCTGATATATAGAAGGTAATGGTTTTGCTATAAATATACAATATACTTACCTTAAATTTGTTGTTCAACTATAGGTAGTGTAGGAAACGAGGAAGTTTAGTGAATATTTATTAAGCAGCTTACTGTGTACTCTGTGTGAATAACTGATAAAGTACAAAAAAAAGTTCCGCAAATCTTCGTTTATTTATGCAACCGTAACTATGAGTACTGCGTATCGAACAATGCGTAATTCAAAATTGTTTGCAAATGATTTTTAAATTACTATTCAGTGTGCTGTAGCTTCGATTGCATTAATAATTGAAGATTAAATTCGCATTTATTTTGCTAAACATGGTACATAATACTTATTACTTAAGAAAAAAAAGCAGTATTATTAGTAATAGTTTATTTTGTATAGGATAAACACAGCGACTACCTGATATTAATGAAAGATATTGGTTTCACTTTAACAACTTTTTTTTTTTTAGACAATTTACAACGTATGACTCATAAAATATATTCCTTAATAATGAAAAAATGAACAAGCAATAATAAAGATAAGGTAAATGGGGCCTTCTTGAAACGTTATTTAGTTATTGAAATTATTGAAATCTAAACAAAGGACAAAGAAAAATATGGCTTTGAAGTTACAACTAATAACCAAGAAATAATATACATAGGCGGTGAATTTGCGGTTTCTGTTGGTTCTTTGCACAGGGCGTTGTCTCGGCAAGTTGATCCTCAGTCGGCGTACGTGGCGGTTATGTCCGGTGATCGCCACGAAAACGGCTACTTCGTCGGGGTATCCCTAACTGCAGGTGGCACTTGGACTGTCACTCATCTAGCGACGACATCCATACTTTAACTTCACCAGCGGGCGCAGATATCATCACAATAATGGGGAATGCAAATATCCCACCACGTGGTTGAAAACTGCAATCATGAAACATCCGATTGGTTATAGGCTCGGTACTTCTTCTTTCGCTGGGATTCTTTATACGGATGGGGTTGAGTTAACTCATCCGGTATTTTTAATATATTTGCGTTCCAACTGGCCTACAATGGCCGTACTCCTTGGCCACCCTTTTTCGACGACCTTTTCCCACGTCCGTAGCTCTTACTTGACGCTAGCCCGCGCTTGCGCGCGTAGCAGTCTCGGGGACTATTTTATTACTCCGCCGCATTAGCCAATCAGGAATAGTAAAACAATCATGGGGTGGCAGCAAAACTCAAATAATCATAGTTGTGGCAAGTTGTTACCTATTTAAGAAAATACATGAGTTTAATAGCGATCAACATTGTTGTTACTTCTACTAAGCATGTGCTGTAGTTAGATACAGTACCAGTAGTCATAAGTAATACGTTACTTACCACAAACTTGTCAGGTACGCTGTGTAATAGCCGTTAATAAAAGCACTATTTACAGTAACAACTTGCATTCAGGAAACTGGGTTTAGTTGCAGGTATTAATTAACGTGAATAGTTCCAAGTAAAACTTTATCTATTGTAAATAATTTTTTATCAAGTAAACACTTTACTTAGCCTATTTTTCTCAATGTACCTGGCCACCCTCGAAAAACTAAATTGAATTAAATAATCTAAAAACGCTGTTTGTTTAATTTATAAGTCATAAACGCATCGATTGTTGATGCGGTAATAGCGTTATTACGACATCAGATTAGAAAAACATTTTTATTGCATTTGAAAATCCATTCAATTAGTATCTAGTAGTCATTTTCTTTTTCGATAAATTTATTTCACGTGAAAATATTTCACGAAAACTCAGCCTGTTCAAAAACATTTTTATTTCGATTTAATCTGTTAAACAAGCCGTAAAAAAAGTTAAATTTTAAACAAGATATTCTCCAAGAGAAACAAAAATAACGATCAACTTATCCCAAACAGTTTACTCATGCTGGTGAGTTGCGTCAAGATTAACACCGATCGAAATGATCATCTTCTCGTTATTTCTTTCGTAAATATTCCACTCAAACGTTGACCCAACACGTCAGCATATTCTATACGAACCAGCATGCCGACGTATACCGATAAGGTCTGGTTTTAACGCACGTCTCATCAAATCACCGCCCCAAACAAAATTAAGGCTGAATTATTCGTAAGGGTAAAACGGTTTGGAATTCTCCCGCTCGCTAGATAACCAACTGTAAACGTCAGGTAGCGTCAGGTTAATTGCTGCGGGACCTGGCGTCGATTGTCTCCTTGTCCTGCACGTATACAGGGTTATGGTTAGAGATAAGCGAATGGACAAAGCTCGGTCGAAATCTGCGGAAATAACTAAAACAATTAGGTATTTATCGTTAGCTGGAAACTGACTGACGTGGGTTGGACGTGTTGTGTTGTAATGGCCGAAATAGCGAAGGTTTCGATCGATTTAATGTGGCCTGTATGCCCAAACAAAAGAGGTAATCAATTGGGCAGCCTCTGAAGCGAAGATTGATTCCGATTTTACTGACTCATAGTTTGATGATGTAGGCAACAGGTTACCTGTTAGTTAAGCAGGTAGTATGTTGGATTAGCGAAATGTCAGAATTTCAAATACAACAAAATAGCACTGTTGCAAATCATTTTGGTGATATTGATTCATACACAGCATATTTTAGACCACATAAAACGGCCAAAAGCAAAAATACTGTTACGGTTTTTTGCTTCGCTTACCTCAAATTAGTTCTCCGCTAGTCTTTTCGACAAGCTTTTGTAATCCTATTTTCCCCTATGTCCGTTCTCTACCTTCTTTTACTTTCAGAGATGCTCCTACGTCTTGTAATTCCTCAACGTAAACATTATCGTTTAATTTTTGGCTTTCAAATTGTGTTTTCTTTTCCATGTTAGTGCGGTCTAGCTAGAATTTGTATCTTTTAGTCTCATTTACCTACAGATAATTTCCTCATACTTAATACGGTCTTAGATTTTCATTTAATTTCTTTCAATTTTAGTAAATTCTTTCAATTCCCATGTTTTGACATTTGACGTTTCACTTCTAGGAAGGTTAAGGTCTGTTTGATATACACATCCCGGCATTATTGATTCCACGCATCGATTCGAGTTGTCGATTGACCGTGTTCCTTTCATCTGCCTCTCTCTTCTGATTGGTTGGATGACTTCTTCTTGCTTCCGCTTCCTTCCGGCTTGCTGGCCATTCTGGGTTGTTGTTTAGAGGCGTTCTCACGAGTATTACTTCCTATCTTTGGAAATTTGGATATTTTCACACATCTGTGGATTTTTATTGGAAGATTGCTTGAATTATTCATTGGCTGTATATTCGCTTGTGTTTGGTGTGGAATTTTTGTGAATATTACAGCGGATGTGTCCGATAAATTCGGGATATAATTTGAGAACCACGCTTCTGCAACGCCGTTCTGTCTATTTCTTATCTTCGTTGTAAAACCTCGTTAAAATCTTGTCATTTCTTTTAAATCACTAATTTTGAGGTTTCTGTGTTTTTAGAGGGTTTTTTTTTCACCGCCTTTATTTTTGAATTTTGGAATTTTCCCATCGTTATATGTGAGATTTTGAACACCCCGTGCGGCTGAGGACTTCTGCGACCTTTTTAAATCCCTTTGGAGAATCCTACATACCTCCTTTAGAAAGTCAGGGAACCATGTGCTTCGGGTATTACCAAGTCTGCCCAGAGGCTACGATCTGTTCGGATAGGAGAGGATTTCCAAGGCCGTACTAGCTGTTTGAGAACAAAGAGCTAAGTTTGCACGTTTCCTTTTTTTTTTATTTGGAAATTTTGTCTGCGTTTAAAAATTGTTTTTAGTAAATAACCAACCCCGATCACTTTTTAATTTTTTTCATTCAACGGTACTGTAATTTTTTATGTTATACCAAGGATTGGAGGGTATCATTTAGTTCAGAAAAATAGTTAACTTTAATATTCAGATAGCTTTTCATTTTTTTAACGACTTCAAAATATATTTAAAACATCAACCGATTAAATATCGCTCTGTAATATACAGGGTGGTTCATTCACCACTAGTATAATCAAGACAAATATTTAGTTTTATTTTAATAGTTTTTTTTTGTACTGTAAAACTTTTCTTAAATTTAAAATTAACTTTTAGCCTAAGAATTTTCTTTATACAACGTGTGTAAACTGATTGCGTTGGCCAAAGTGCTCGGTGTTCGAATCCTACCGCATGATTTTCTGTTATAGTTTTACAATATTTCATTCTTATCTTTTTTTATTGTCTTTATTAACGTTTACTGATACAGAGTATCATATTTATTTTCTTGAATTTTACATCATATTTTATTCTTTTTTGACACTCGTTACTAACGTTTACTGATAGAGAGTATCAGATTTATTATTTGAATTTTTTTTGTCAATAATACCAACATTTTTTTATTAACCATTTTATTAATAAAACTGTTTTTTTTTGTGAATTCATTCTTTTTTTTTTTTCTTTCGTGTATGAGTTTTTTTTTGCAAACCGTTTTACCCCTCCACTTTTATTTAAAATCTTGGATTCCTGCTTATCAGGGGGCATGACAGAGTAAGTAATTCCTAAGCAAGTGGCGCCGAAATTTATTTTCTATCTTGGGTTTGTATTTCGATCAACTCCCTCGCCGATGAGCCGGCTGGCACCCTGCATGATTGCCGAATATCCACCCACTTCTTCGAAGGTTTGTGAAACGGAAGTGCATCACCTTTTGCCTTTTATTTTGAGTTCTTGCCTCGCGATTTTTCACGGTACTCGACCGTCACTTTCGGTGCCGGAAATTTAGGTAACAATACGTTAGCAAAAGTACATTTATACCAAATACCTATGAGATAATACTCAAGATAGTGTGGTTTACTTCTTCTCTAGTTTTTCCCGAGGTATAAAATAAAACACAAAAGTATTTAAAATTCGTATCATTTCAGACTTGGCGCAAATTACTTAGAAATATTAGTTCTAAAAGTAATATAGGAATACAGGTATTTCACCAAAATTTTTTTAGTGTATAAGCTAAAATTAACGAAAATCTTAAATGGCAAACTTAAACACAACCGAAGCAAAAAGCGCGTCTGCGGGTAATTCAGCAGATCACCTACTTGTTGTCGAGAAATGGTAATTCTTTGCTCAACAGCTGCGGCAAGCGGGACTAAATTCTTGGTGATGGTGTACCTACTGTAGCAAGAGCAGTATGCTGACGGCGTAGCTCAATGTAGATGGGGGTGGGCTATCTTAAGGGTAGTAAATGGGCGCCAAGGATCATATAAAATACCGAAGCATACAGAATTTAATAAGAAAGCGTCAAGAGCTTAATGGCTCTAAGTCTGCAGATAAAAGGGGAAAGTTACCACAAACTTGGCAAAGTCGTTAAATTTAATTCCAACAAAAAAAACTTATGTTCGCTAGCAATAATTTGAGTAATATAATAAGTTGCAAATAAAATAAAATTGAATAAAAGACAGGTACTTTAATTAAACAGTTTTATTTACACACGATTAGATTACGATAGATATTCACGGGGTAAGTTTTAAAAATTACGTGGGAATAAGCAGTGTAATAGCTGAGAAAGTAATTACCAGATTTTCGGGCTTCAAAATCCCTCTACGTTGTAGTTGCCTAGATTTCTCATGCAAGAAGTAAGTCCCATGCGTATTTTAAGATGAGAGGAGCGATGAATCAGCTCTCTCTCTGGATTGCCTTAGCTTTCGCCCTGAATAATACAATGAGAAAGATTCAGCAGAATTGGCTGTCAGGTTTGTGGTCTCGCTTATAAACTAGCTGTTGCCAAGATATAAAACGCGTGAAATGTACACAAACACAAGAAATTAAACAATTTATTTTAGGTGAACCTAAAGTTAAATTAATGAATTCTAGAAGAAAAGATTTCAAAAAGACGAAATTGCATTTCCCAAACATACATATTGAGGTTTAAAAATCGAGTACGTACTCTAAACGAAAAATCAATTTTCCGAAAACTCGAGTACATAGCGTGGGTACTCGGGTGTAACGAATACTTTCAAAAATCGAGTATCTCGAGTTTAAACATCACTATTTTACAAAATATACGTACAGACCAAATCATGAATGTTTGTAGTTACGTCATAGTTGCTTATGACGTATGCAGCGTCTGAAACAAATTCAGGCACACCAACCATGTTTGCAATAAACTGTACGAAATGACAATTGTCAAATTTAATGAGGTTATACGCAGTTCTAACAGATTTTCTTTTATAACTGAAAGGATTGTTCAGTTTTTAGTTAACGTTGCGTGTTAAAAACAATTATGAGTAATGCAACTAACAGGATTCTAAATAGTGAATTTTCCTATTGACAATGCTTTCGTGATCAGGCTAAGCTTATTATTAAATCCGTTCTCAATGAAATAATGTATTACCACAATAATATAGTTCTCATATTAAAAACCTATTTGCAAATCAAAATGTAGAAAATATTCAGCAACATAAAGTATTTAGTTTAATATACGTTAACAATGAATTAATTAAACGAAAGATGATGTTTTATTTTATGTAGCAAACATAATTTCTAATATAATAGTATATACAAAACATAATATGCAGTAAATTAAATTAAAATATGTCAATATTGAAACAAAAAAATAGTGCAATTAAAAATATATTTAATTTGTGTCTTCGCTCTCATCTTCTGATCCGCAATTAACTGTCAGAACAAAGTCTTCTACGTTTGCTTCACGTTCCTAACACTCTTTAATTATTTTCTCTGTGTGATTTATGCAATTTTGCCAGATGTCTGGTGTACAGCTGTCCAAGCTCTCTTGCCACATTTCCAATACTTGTTTATCGCCATAACCATCCCGACCAATATGCTTATTATAATATCCTCTCACATGTGCCCATTCCAATTCGATAGCATTGAAATCGCAGCGATACGGAGGAAGTCTTAAAATTTCATACCCATGTGCTCGAAGTAATTCATCAATAACATAAACCTTAACCATAAATTACTTTACGCATATCAATTTTATTTCTCTCTGACACATCATCGTGTTTTGGGCATAATCGTGGCTTGTACAGGGCTGTTGAAGCACTCGATGAAGGAACAGCAGATGTAGTTTCCTTCTTGCACTTTATGTTGTAGACGGTACCCATAGAAATGCCCAAAGCATTCGTAACTCTCCACAATTTATATGTAGGTTTTAATTTAATACTAACAATAATAGGACCGCATAAATCGATATTAAGGACTTCCATTTCGCTTTTCCTCCTCGAAATACACTAGTAAAAGACTGATCAACTCTTGGCAAAAACCTAAGTCGTTTACCCGGGCACTCTGAAACTGTAACCGGAAAAAATGTTTTATGTTTTGTATGTTTTTTAAACCTAAACTTATACAAAAATTAACGATTTACTTCTACTTATAGCTCTGAAAAGGACTCTTGAAAAAGATAATAATAGAAGTAAATAAAAATTCAACCTAAAGAAGGGCAAATAAACATAAAAAGCAGATGTCAATGTCAACGGAGCGGTAAATGGGTTAAATTGCGTGGTTGCATGCACTGTAATAAACATTATGAAAGTCTTATTACACATTACTCGACCGTATTCTATCTCACTTCAACCAGTTTGTTGATACTTAATAAAAATGGACGTATCCAGGATTCAAAATGATTGGCAATTCCGCTCCTATAGTAGTAACAGGGTGTATGTTATATGCCGCGTGTTTGTAATGAAGGGTTTGAACTAAGTCAGTGTTGGAACTAAAAGTAAACGGATCTGTATATAAGAAAAGTAAACATATAGTTGAACTCAATTACTATAAACGACTATGGATTGGTGTCTCTGCTTGTAAAATCAAAGTAATTAATGTAACTTACTAAATTAATGATTTTCCAATTCAACAAACTGGTTAACTAAATTTATTTATTACTTTAAATTATAAGATAACAACTATAATATATTAAGTGACAAAACTGCATCTCTCAGTTCTTCTATGGTAACCATGCGGTTTCTATAGATCCTATTTTTTAGATAGCCGAACATGAAGTAACGTAATGGGTTAGATCAGGCACTTAGTGCCACTTTGTGCTCTAACGAACCTGTCAGAAAAAACTGTTGAAGTTATTGGCAGATTTTGTCGGCAGTATGTGCTGGAGCATTTAGTGGAGAAATAACCTGCTTCAAGCTCATTTTCTTGTAACTCTGC
The DNA here is from genome assembly GCA_004143645.1 of Protaetia brevitarsis. Taxonomy (NCBI): domain Eukaryota; kingdom Metazoa; phylum Arthropoda; class Insecta; order Coleoptera; family Scarabaeidae; genus Protaetia; species Protaetia brevitarsis. The sequence goes on along the minus strand of RXPK01000245.1, from coordinate 1,057,247 downwards.
ACTAAACAATTCCAACATCTGTTGGTAACGTTGGGCTGTTCCAGTTTCCCCAAGAAAATTGGCCCTATTATTCATTGCCTGAGACATAGCTAACCAAACTCCAGACTTTTACGGGATGCAATTGCGTTTGTAGAAATTCGTGTGGATTTTCTGCAGACCAGATACAATAGTTTTGTAAATTGATAGTCTGTTAGATAAACCAGGCTTCATCCGAGAAAAATGGATTTGTTTTAGCAAGTCATCGTCCCTTAAATTGTTATAAACCAATGACAATATTCCAATCGCCTATATTGATCTAATGGTAATAATTCCTGTACCGTAGAAAGTTATAGGGATGAAAATGTAACTTTCTTTTGACGCTCATTGCGCTGAGAGGTTAATGATAAGCCTATAAAATATATAAATTTATAAACTATTTCACTTATGTTAATATTGATTTTTTACCTGGTTGTTGAGCTAACTACAAAGATAAATTCCCTTATTTTCTTACAGTATTAATATCAGAAAGACTATTGTTGGTGATATTAGATGTAACAAACGGTTTGAAAAAAAATATAAGGTAAATAATCGAAAGATACTACAACACGCCACTGCAATGTCTAAAGTCAAGAAAATCATTTAATGTAGAAATTGTAAGTAGCAACTTCGCTCATTAAATTGGTAATAATATAGATAAATTTTTCCGGAAAACAGTTTTTTTCTTACGACAATCATTTCGAATCACATGGTATTCTTTTAATTCTAATAAATAAAATCGTGATTACTTTTATTGGCCAAATATTGTTAGTGCTTAATGAATTGTACCAATTATTTCAAAGTCGATGAGTCTATATTTAAGCCCTATTCTGACTAAGGCACCACGGTTATGGTTCTCTAGCCAATTAACCGACGTTTCATTGACTCTGCTCGTCTCTCTCTCTCCGTGCATGCAAAAACCACTGAACTCGTCCTGCGTAAGAATAAAGTATAACACAAACGTATGTTACACATACGTATGCAAACATCATGTAATTGCTGTACGCATGTTGCATAGGAAGAATAACCTTCATGCCTCAGCAGAATTTAGCTTTTACGATTATGTTTCAAGTCATTAACGAGAGGTATACGCACTGAACGTAAATAATAAGCACGATGTGGGCATAATTGGTAATCAGATTATTATAATTATTAAATTGTGATACTATGAGCCGCTACAGTGATTGAAACAAGGCACTCCTTTGAAATAATAAACGTTTATATTTATAGCTCCATTTAAAATAGAATAAACCATCCGAAACAAACGGAATGTCACACAGAAAAACGATTTCTTAATTGATAAAAATATTTCTGAAACTATATCACTTAACACAAGTAACTATTTACTTCATTCAGGAAAATATTGTAGATTTAAGTACCCACCTAACTCGTGAAAATATTTTTATTTTCTTGAAATATTACTGAAACCAAAATATAATTTCTCCTCGAAAGATTTAAAATACTTAAATTTAGGTTAGTCAGTAATTAGGGAATTGCACATGTTGAAACGTACGTCAATTGATTCTTATTGGGATTTTAGATATCTGATCTAACAGTGGGGATGCCTAGTGGTGCGGGGGTTCATCGTTAGTTCAGTTATGGTTTCGTTATAAGTAAGTGGTCGTAGTGGTGTCTGATCTGCAAATGTGAAAAGAATTGAGAGGTATGATTATCTCTATTTACGCTTTGGTCATATTCATATATAACATCACACATTTACTAAGGTAGCAAATAATTCTTGTAGGTGCAACGCTTACTTTATCTGCGATGAGTGAAACAAGCTTCACGTACGAATCGACAACATAAGGCCATTTTGTATGGATGGCGTTTACCTACAAATGTAGGTGATGCTATAGCCCTAGGTAATTTGAGGTTTTATTATACGATAGTTGTTGAAGCAGTTTACATATTATAAACTCATCTCTTCTCAAAATACACAATTTCAAACAAACCTTTGCTTTCCATGCTTAGCCTAAATCTTATTGTATCTATTCACATCATTTACGCGCGAATAAACTGGCTGCTAAATTGTACGCGCATGTATTAATTTCGTAAAAAAAAGATTTTAACATTGAGAAATTGTAAAGTGTTGAAAAGCTAAATTTTTTAAAAGTGGGTATCGGTTTATACTCGTATAAACAATTGCGTAATTTCGAGATTACTGATGCATTAGAGGTGTTATCCCTATCCGCTTGTTGCCGGCCGGTGTTCTCGGGCACTTCCCGCCTCTCAATGTCCCGGGCTGGTATCTAGTCGGCGCCGGGCGTTGGTAATACGTATAGGAAACATGCGTTGGCAATAGGAATCGGTGTTTCTTGAATGGATGGAAATTCTATAGTTAATATTAAACTAATAAATGCGATAAAATAAATAATTTGATTAAAAGGCCCAATAAGTAGAAATATGTTTTGGAAAATTCCAAAAACACTTGATATTTCGCTTTTAATTCTACGTTTTTTTTTTCGATGTGATATCTGAATATAAGTGATTTATGTAAATATTTTGATGATATTACCTAGTTCTAGTTTTAAATGGATACATTTTATTTTTTAGTATTTTGAATCGCAATTACCGAAAGGTTAGGATAAATATTTTCGAAAGAATTTCGAAGACGTCACATACTTACATAGTTTTTAAAAACAAAATATGTGAAGTCATCATATTTACTTGAATCACACTGTATATTCAGATACTACATCGGAAAATTGAAAAATTTAAAATAAAAAGTTCACACGTTTTTAGAATTTTTCAAAAAACCAATTTGATTTAGTTAGCATATTTTGCTTTGCCCTGGAGCTATCGTAGTGTTCAGTACCCTTTAGCAGTTCTCTCCCACTTCAATTTTTTTTGTATTACTTCAGTGTAAATAAACTATTGAGGCAAATGCATTTTTAGTTAAAAACGAACTCCAACTGGACAATACAGTAGATATACTATTTAAAGACTCCGTTGGGGCTACCATTAAAAGAGAATTTCTTATTGAGTATATTACCACAGAAGGAAGAGGTGTAATGATAGAAGTAGAAAAGGCAGATGAAATAGAAGAAGATATACAACCCTCATTACCTTCTACCGTAACAGTGACGGAAAATAGTTCATTTTCAGAGGTAAACTGCATTATTTTGATATATGTTAATTATTAAATACAATTTCAAACAGAATAGCACATCCCTAAGAAGTGAATACAGTATAGAAATTTCTGATAAGAGACCTCCTGATTTTCTAACCTTTGATTTGGCGACACTTTTGGGTACCTCGGCAGCCGGCAACAGCGTGCTTAACTATTATAAGGTGAACCAATCACTAGACAACAATAGAAGAAATCGCCTAGTTGATACTATATGCAAACACATATATAAAGACATAGTCAAACAGTAAGTAAAGTAGTAAGTTTTGAAATAGAATTATAAATAGATTATTGGGTTCTAGCCGCTTCACGCATACTGAATATAATATTCTAACTTCTAAAATAATAAGCCTATTTCCCACTGAAACAACACAAACTTATTACGTACCCGCTGTACGAAAAGCTGAAAGTGTAACTAAAAAACACGTGATCGCGAAAGGAAAACTCGTAGACAAAATTAAAAACTTATTGTATATAGGAGGCCAAAGAAGATCTACACAGAAGAGTGAAGCGTTGGAGAATATTGATAATTTCAGCGGTGTGTAGTTTTTAAAATGCTATATATCTATATATTTATATCATTGTTTCCAATGTTATACTTATGTAATATCTTTTTGTAGAAGAGGAAGAGAATGCTGCATTGTGGTTAAAAGCTAGAAATGAGCCGTGGACTGAAGTACTGCAAAAGTGGAAAGAGACATTTGCTTTAAGAAAACGTGATAAGTCCCTATCTGTAGAGGATTTTATTAAAAATTGGCCAATACTAACCGATAACCGAGCCATAAATTTAGTAAGTATTACATACAATACCAAATTTATTGTTAAAATTTTATTATATTCGTAGATAGATCTCGATTTTGACCTCTTGTATCCAAATGCAGGACTGCAACTTTTACTGGAATGGGAAAATTTTTTCGCTCGTATATATGAAAGTGGGAACAAAACTGACATTTGTGTTTCTTTATATAATTTACTGAATGAAAATATTAGTGACAGTAAGTATTTTAGAATATATAAATAGTTTCAACTTTCCTAATTAAACTATTTTTCAGATTACAAAACAGCCCTGCAGTTACAAATACTACCGCCATCTAGTTCCTCATAAAGGCAGAAAGAGATCGCGTACTGGTGATTGGAAATTTTCCATACAAGAGAGTCTAGAGGCTATAATTGTTCACGCCCAGGTAATAGAACCATCTCATGACATTATAGATTGGTAATTCCAATTGAATTTCAGACTCCTGCTGATATTGAAATACTAATAGGTAAAACAAAAGAAAAGGCAGCCATTCGAAATTACCCAGTGCAACCCTACATTCTAGTAGAAGGTTGTACCTTAAGTGAAATTAATAATATCTATATAATAATCGACAACGTACGGTACTACAAATTTGATAAGTTACTAACTGCTCTTGATATATGTTTTAAATGCTTTCATACGTTTAATGCCAAGTATCCTCCGCAGGCAGAACATATATGGTACCTTGTTCAAAAATGTGTATATAAAATTAATAACCCAGAGGATAAAGTCTTTCCTTATTTGTCTCATTTATATCAATATTTGGATTAAAGCTTAAAATTATGAGTTCCTTTACATGCTGCAATATACCTTTCACGCAAGCCGAAAAATTGATATTTCATATGGAATATATTCACGCCAGTCACACTTTCGCATGTCCAATTGGGAATTGTGATAGAACTTTTTCATAAAAGAGCGGTATTTAAAAAACATTTAATAATGAAGCACACATTTTCTTTGTCCGAACAATCTAATAGCGTAAACGCTAATAAGCACACAGACATAAATTTTGACCCAATTTTAAATGACAAATCAGAAGTTTCTAATTTATTACAATCATCCGATTCAAACTACAATCATTTAAATTTTAATTCAAACGCAAATGATACCTTTTGTTCAGAAGATAATTCATTTAATCTTAAAGAATATTTTGATGAATACAGTACTCTAGTAAATTCTTCGGTGCTAACTTTTGTTGCTAAAGTTTATGACAACTTAACACTTCCAAAATCATGTGTACAATTTATTGTGGATACAGTCCGCTCATTTCTTCTTAGTGGTGCCTTGAATTTATTCAACAACTGATAAGGCAATGCATAAACAATAATAATGAAAGTAAACCATTTTAAACCTAGTAATAAATATGTTGTCAGTTTTTGAAAAAAGTTTTGATAATTTTAACACTGATTATAAGAGAGTCAATTATTTCCAAAAATCACCTTACTTTATCAAACCTGTGTCATGTAAAATCGGTAATATTAATGATGTCAGTAGAAAAGGAAACAAAACTGCTCTTGTCGTTAAACCTCTTTCTAGTGTAAATATTCCGATACTACAAAATCTTAAATTATTTTTAGAATTGCCTAATGTACTAGATAAGATAATTACATACCAGCAAAAGTTAATGCACGACGATACAAAAGTGTTAAAGAATCTTGTACAAGGAACTCTTTGGAAAAGTAAGAGTAATCAATTTCGTTCACAGCTTACCTTACCTCTAATAATTTATTTTGATGATCTTCAAGTAGGGAACCCGTAGGAAGCCACGCCACATTTACAAAATCGGTGCAATCTATTATACTATCCCAACTATTCCACCCGAATATTACAGTAAGTTAAAAAATATATTTCTAGCAGAAATCTTTCATACTGTAGATAGAAGTACATGCGGTAATGAGGCTACGTTTCAAATTTTGCTGGAAGATCTAAAAAAGTTGGAAAATACCGGTATAGTTGTTGATGTGAATGGTAACTCCCAAAGAATCTATTTTTGTGTAATATTAATTATTGGTGATAATTTGGGGATGCATGCAATGCTAGGTTTTTCTGAAAGTTTCTCGTCAAACAATTACTGTAGATTTTGTCTTGGAACTAAATGTGAATTAAAAATTCAATGTACAAATTTGAAGCTCGCTAAGAAGAAAAGAGGATTACGAAAACCATGTTAAAGAAAGTTATTTGGTATTAAGGACGGTGTATTGGAATGAATTAAACTTCTTTCATGTATATGAAAACTTCAGTTGTGATGTAATGCACGATTTGCTAGAGGGTGTGCATCGCTATGAAATGGCTAGAATTTTAAAATATTTGATATCTGACGGTTGCTTTACCTTAGAGATTCTAAATATACGATTAAAATATACCACATATGAGTCCAACGAAAAAAATGTATTACCAGCAATTAAGGAAGAACAGCTAATTAACGGATACATTGTTTGCTCCGCAACAGAAATGTGTAATTTTAGTAAGAAACTTAAGATTATTGTAGGAGATTTAGTACCGTTACAAAACAAATACTGGCAGTTTTATTTACTATTATTAAAAATAACTAACATTCTGCTAGCCAGGGAAATATCCACTGACATGATAAATGAACTAAAGTCACTAATTGAACAACACCACGCAATGTATATTCGTCTATTTCAAGAAAATTTGAAACCTAAGCAACATTTTTTATTGCATTATCCTCATATCATTAAGCTTATCGGACCAGTTCTCTGCTGTTATCGTCAATAAGGTTTTGAAGCAAAACATCGTGAGCTAAAAACTATCGCAAATAATACACATAACCAATTAACATTCCCTGACTATAGCTAACTAGATTACAACTGCAGAATTGTTACAGATATCTGACAAATACCGGCTTTATAGATATCATTAATACGAGTCCTTCATCTGAAATGGATTATCGAACACTGGTAACGGTTTCCACGAATTATTAAAAAACTACTATTGCATTCAGTGTATCAACACAATATTTAACTTACAATAAAGGTTGTGTTTTACTTTATACTATGGAAGCCACAACTCCGCTTTTGCTAAAGTGAATATATTTTATTAATAAGGATACTTCTCAAATATTATTTATTGCAAAATGTTTGAAACTCTAATTTTGACGAACATTATGAAGCTTATCTAGTTCAGTTCTAAATACAGAAACTATAAATATCCGTTTCTGACATATACTGCAGGTATCCTACAATTGATCACTGTTTATCCAGTGGTATATATATAATTCTGCCAAAAAAGGTTAAATTGTCATATAAACTTGCACTAATATGTTTCTTTTGATGTTAGTACATTTTATGTCTCAAATTCCTATTACTACCCCTTTTATCCAAATAGTACCTTCACAAATAAATATAAGAAAACTAAAAATATTTTATATTTTACTTTTCATACTAATGAGTATTGAAAAATACTTATAAATGAACATGGGAATATATGGAATGCCGGTTAGCATAATCACGGTAATGTAATATTAAACATGTATAATCATATTCTGTTGCATAATTGTATTTTATTTTTATATAATTAATTATAAAGTAGTTTATAAGTAGATATGTGTAGAATAAATTTGTAATTTCTAGCATTTGCGTATTTGTAAATAGACTTCCTTACATTACTACTGGATATTTATATGGATAAGGCAAATATTAATTTATTTATAACAAATTCCTTGTATATTGATAAATGTGCAACTTTATTGTATTTTGCAACAAAATGTTTCAATCTCCATTCGTTTCCAGAAATGAAACTATGAATTTTTCTTGTAAATTTAATTATGTAAGTTGAGTGAGAGAATCTCTGACCGCCGACGTTGTGAGTACGTGAAAAGACGAAGTGCACATTAGATTAATATGCGCAGAATTTCTATCTCTGCGTCCGTTAAGAAATTCTCAATTAGAGCATTCTAGTCTTCAAGGCAATATAAATACAATAATGTTGTAGATTTTCCTTGTTGTTTATATATATAAATCGATAAATATTCTGGCATTGTGACTTTTAACAAAAATTACTTGTAGAGTGATGTTTGGAAATTATTTCTTTTCTGAATACAATTGTATATGTAAACTTAATGTAGAATTATGGACCATAATAATTATAATAATATATACCTAGTTTTGAAATTTTGTATATTTATAAATGAATGTATATCTTTATAATATCATTATGATAAGTATAATTACACAAATTATTAAATTATAATAATTATAATGTGAAAGAATTCTATAAAGTTTTACATATGTACACGTTTACATTCCGAAAAAGTAATAAATTATCGAAACGTCAATCGACAAGTAATTTATGCTAAAAGGTCCACAACACCAAGAATATCTAACGAAAAAATATAAGTACAAGTATACCCACATCCTTCAAATAAAGTTAATGTTACTTAGTGCAAGTAATTTACACATTCCAGGTAAGTAAAATAATTTCTTAAGTTAAAGAAAATGAATTGCTTTAAACAATTAAATAAAGTTAGGAAGTAAGTAACCTATCTTGAAACTGAACAACCGGATAATTTAAAATGCAAGAATATTGTTACTTGAATTAAGGCATTGGGCTCTTTAGCACAAGTACTTAAGTATTCAAATAGAATATAATACCTTCTCGATTATAAATAAGTCACATTCTTAAATAAAGAAATAGGAATAATTGATCGAGTCGATAGTTATTTTGATTTGAGAATCTTTTTTCGTCATATCAAGCATGTAAGTTTCAAATCAACATGTATGTTTTTAAATATTTCAAAGAATTTACAATTCTTTACTGGCGAAAGTTAAATACTTCTTGCGTATATATGAACGTGCCGTTTAAACTTGACTCGAGTGATAATCACTTGTATCAGTAATCGTTTTTCTGTGTGTGGCAACAGAGACAATGATTTTATTATTATTATATTGTAAGATTTATCAAAACATTTTTTTTTTTTGAGAAAAATATACTTAACAATCTGTTTCTTCAAAATTTCCAAAATTTGGATTGGTTTTTCCTACACTTTGAGAAAAGAAAAATAATAAATCATAAATAAAATACAGTATCGTAAGTAAAAAGTTCAGTGGATAGGGGACAAGCACAGATTACTTAGTCTAGTAAAAAGAGATCCTAAACACTGATACTAACAAGAAGCAATCTAAGTTACTCGTCTGCTTCATATCGGTAACTTATGATAATTAAACTGAAGTAGTTAAGCCAAAGAATATATGTAGTTGCAGTAAGCAAAGATTGGCCCTTGTCAAGTCGTAGGTGTATTGCTGTAGCGAACTATTCCAAACAGCTATCACACCTTCATAAATTATAAAGCTATTTAGATTACTTGTGATAAGAAAAGAGTATCATTAATGCACGTTCACTAAATACCTGATATATAGAAGGTAATGGTTTGCTATAATTATACAATATACTTACCTTAAATTTGTTGTTCAACATAGTAGTGTATAAAGGAAACGAGAAGTTTAGTGAATATTTATTAAGTAGCTTACTGTGTACTCTGTGTGAATAACTGATAAAGTATAAAAAAAAAAGTTCCACAAATCTTCAATTATTTATGCAATCGCAACTGGGTACCGAGTAATGCGTAATTCAAAATTGTTTGCAAATAATTTTTAATTACTATTCAGTGTGCTGTAGCTTCGATTCCATTAATAGTTGAAGATTAAATTCACATTTATTTTGCTAAAGATGGTACATAATACTTATTACTTAAGAAAAAAAAAAGCAGTATTATTAGTAATAGTTTTATTTAACATAGTGACTACTTGATATGAATGAAAGATATTGGTTTCACTTTAACAACAGTTTTTTTTTTTTTAGACAATTTACAACGTAATGACTCATAAAATATATTCCTTAATAATGAAAAAATGAACAAAGCAATAATAAAAGATAAGGTAAATGGGGCTTTCTTGAAACGTTATTTAGTTATTGAAATTATTGAAATCTAAACAAAGGACAAAGAAAAATATGGCTTTGAAGTTACAACTAATAACCAAGAAAAATATACATAGGCGGTGAATTTGCGGTTTCTGTGTGTTCTTTGCACTGGGCGTTGTCTCGGCGAGTTGATCCTCTGTCGGCGTACGTGCGCTTATGTCGTGATCGCTCGAAACGGCTACTTCGTCGGGTATCCCTATCTGCAGGTGCACTTGGACTGTCATCAGCTAGCGACGGCATCCACACTGTAACTTCACCAGCGACGCAGATATCATCACAATGAATGGGAATTCAAATATCCCACCACGTGGTTTAAAACTGCAATCTGAAACATCGATTGCTTATAGGCTCGGTACTTCTTCTTTCGCTGGGATTCTATATACGGATGGGGCCTCGAGTTAACCCATCCGGTATTTTAATATATTTGCGTTCCAACTGCTACAATGCCGTACTCCTTGCCACTCTTTTTCGACGACCTTTTCCCACGTCCGTAACTCATACTGATGCTAGCCCGCGCCTGCGCGTGTACGCCGTCTCGGGACTATTTCATTACTCCGCCGCATTAGCCAATCAGGAATAGTAAAACAATACAGGTGGCAGCAAAACTCAAATAATCATAGTTGTGGAAGTTTGTTACTATTTAAGAAAATACATGAGTTTAATAGCGATCAGCATTGTTGTTACTTTCTACTAACCAAGTGCTGTAGTTAGATACAATACCAGTAGTCATAAGTAATACGATTATTTACCACAAATTTGTCAGGTACGCTGTGTAATAGCCGTTAATAAAAGCACTATTTACAGTAGAACTTGCATTCAGGAACTGGTTTAGTTGAAGGTATTAATTAACAAGAATATTCCAAGTAAAATTTTATCTATTGAAATAATTTTTTCTCAAGTAAACACTTTACTTAGCCCAATTCCTAGAATAAGCTTTCTTTAATATAATATTATTCATTCTCAAAACATTTCGCCGAACCGTGTTTGACGCAAAATAATTTTAATCCACAATACTCATGATTCGGTAAGTTTGCATTATCGCTAAACTGTTTGGGTCTTTCTGCCCTTTATTATTATTTTTATTTAATTATAATTAGGAATCAACATGAAATAGTAAAATATTTTCGAGTAAAAGTATACAAGTCCTGCGAAGATTTAACATCAAACCTAAACAAGTCCAGTTGACATCAAGATGGTTGAATTTAATGCTTTGTCGGGAGATTATAAATTAAATAAAATGTTCTTCTTATAAACTCTTTTCAGTACACCGACTCGTTGAAGCACCCAGTTTTCACGCAAAACTAAATAAATCTAAGAGTATTCACGTCAAAACTCAACAAGTCCGTGCGTTACTAACAAATCCAATAAACAAAATGCAATTTTTTTCAGTTAATAACATATGCTTGGAAACTTGTTGCTCGCCAAATGCGCGTATCAGTTTTCTTACTTTACGGTCTTTTTTTTAAATTAAATTGAATTGTGCCGCCATCTAGTATTGTGAACGTCATTCACACGAACTTCGTTTTAATTAATAGCATTTTTCCTTTCATCTAAAAGTAACTTTTATAGTTTTTTATTTTATCAGAATATTGCGCATATTCTTGTTCATAAATTTTTGGTTTTTGGATTTTTTAACGTTCATTTGACTCGTTAGTGATTACGTGTTTCCGACTTCCTTCCGCATGAGGTAGACGACGCCATGACGCCGACTATCCGAACACCGAATACGTATTCATGTGATCTCCATGAATTCTTTGTTAATTCCGCATTAGTGGGTTCTTTCATGCGAATCACTTAGTTAGAAATCGTTTGTTTATATTATCCCTGGACTGCCAGGAGTGTGTGTTCTGCGACAGCGGGTTTATTTATCTGAAAAGGTTTTATTTAAACACGTTCGTTCGACATTGCGTCACGTCTCCATCTTAGGTCGTTGGTAAGCGTAATTTTTTTGTCTAAAGCTTCCTTTAGTAATATCTGGTTGTGTCCTTTAAAGGGCCCACTTATTTAGGGCGAGAGTGTTCACGAATTCCCCATCGCAACTCTACTAGTGGAGTTTACGGACCAACACTGAAGCCACCCGCTTCACCTCACCTACCGGCTATCTGCAATTAAGGTACACTCTTCCCATTACTGTATAACTCTTGTATTTTACCTTAATCAGTTGATAACGTATTGTAAATCTTTTGTATTTTTGTAACAATTAACCAACCGCAAATACATGATAATATTGGTATAATAATCGGTGTAACCATTTCGATTCAACCTTTCCCGAACCTACCACTGGGGTTGCTATTAGCCGGCTCCCGGTAACAAACTTCCATATTTTTACACCTGTATTAGTAGAGTTTAACAAATGAATTATCGACTCACAGAATTGTTCCACTAGGCAAAGATTTTCCAAACACAAATAAAAATCGTTTCCTCTAAACTTTGGGAGCACGGACATGTTCAATATTGCATTGACACTCCTTATATCAAAGAAACATATTCAAATTCCAGTTTTATATGTTTATACAGCTTATTTATTATTGTAATAGTTATAATATTATCATTTCTAATGAATTATAAGATGCTGAAAATATAGAATTGCATTAAGCCAGGTTTACATTTGCTAGTCAGCTGGTGCTATTTAATAGCGCTAGCACTTTTCTGTTTACACTTCCGATTTGGTATGCTTTTCAATAGTATTCGCTATACTTGGCCGAAAAAGTAGGGCCGAAGGCGAGTCGATTAGCAGAAGATTCTACTGGTGCTGAAAACGTATATCGGACGAGCCAAACAGCAAATCTAATGTAAACCTAGCATTAGACCTGTTTCAGTAGGATTCCAACTCACTGGCTAACTGGCCAAAGGTATACGTCAATGGTTTACAACAGATTTTATGATAATTTACAAAACACGCAAATAACGCTCATGCATCGTCGAGTCAAACTCCAAATCTGTCTGCTAATGGATCAAGTGAGAATACTGTGCATTAAACAACATCGACAAGTTCTACCCATAATTTTCCTTGAATAAAAATTAAATTTCAGATATCTTCATTTCTATAATTATCGAAATGGTCTTCCATTTTTGCTGTTGGCATGAGCGTAGATTGATATTGTTTAGTAATGCTCCGTAGTCCCCACAACCTACTGCATGCCAATTTTACAAGAAAGTACTCATTCAAAACTACATTTTCTGAAAATCCCTAATCCAAAAAGAATCGATAGAGATAGCTCTAATAACACTTACGCTTATCGATAAAGAATCCAATTCTACATTACATGGTACATACAAAATATACAGGTGTGGTATTTGAAGAAAAAAAATACTTTTAGTACTGAGAGGTTACGCCAAATCTAGATTGTTCGGATACCGTGTATAATTTATTTATTTCTTGGTTAAATAATAGAGGATCCATGATCTCCATGGTCCACATAAAAACTCTATCTTTTACTGTACGGCTGTCATACGCCTATAATCATCATATTTTTTTGCCTTTTTTCCACTAAACTAAAGTAACTTTGAAACAGTAACCGATAAGTGAAATGATGTTTCATAAAATTAGCTTTAAAATACCTATATAGTAGAACCTAAAAATGCACTAAAAAATATAGATTTCTATTTATACTATAAAATTGGGGAAAATATGAAAAATAGCCCGGGTACTCTGAAGATCGTAATTTTGAGCTGTATTGGTGTAGAATGACTCCAGAATAACTTTAGAGATTTTTCGTCGGAAATCACGTCTTCCACACTTTTTTCTTAAAAAAAGATGCAATTTTCAGGTTATCACAGAAAACATGTCGAAATCTTGAAGAAAAAAAAAACAACACATTTATCAACCAATAACTGTTGTAACTTAGCATTAAATTGTTTCAACTACCTTATTTTCTTGAAATAACACCTTTTGATGTTTTATTTTTATTATTTTTGTCACTAACATACCAACATAAAAAAAAAAACTCTTGGTCAAAGCCGCAGTTCACCGCGAATACAAACGTATACTTTTTTGACATGCCCCGCTGTATCTACCCCACCACATTCACAAAGCGAATCATTAACCCTCCCAATTCTACATAAATATGATTTAAAATTGCCGTGACCTGTTATTAATTCTTATCGTCTGATACGATAAATTAACCCTCATTTCCCTAAAACGTGTAACGCTACCGATAAATTTCCTAGTCCACCTCCCATTTATGGTATTATCTCACCTAATCTGCCAATGATTATCAAGTTTATCGCTAAACGCTTTTTTTAACTACACTAGCCGAAATTAGCCTAAATCTAATAATCGAGCTATCTTCCCCTTAGACACCGCCTCTTTCGCTAATTGATCCGCCCTCTCATTACCGATTATACCTACATGAGCCTTAGTCCAAAAAAGTTTTATATAATCTAACAACAAATCAGTCGGATTTTTTAAATCCCCTAACGCCTCTAATACAGATAAGCTATCTGTTATAATTATCACGTCCTGCATAAGTTCCATTCGCGTCTACTATAAACTACTGCCTGATTTATTGCAACTAATTTTGCCTGAAAAATATTGTAATGATCCCTTTAATTTATTTAAACTTTTGATTATGTATTTCAGTACCCCTATTATAAACAACAAAAGCCGCCCCTGTACCACCTTCACCCTTCGACCTATCCGTAAAAATTTCTAAACCCTCTCGAAAAGTGCCTATAAAAATTTATTGATATGAGATAATGGTTTGTTTTTCTTTGCCGTAATTTGGTTTGTACATAATTAAAAAAGAAAAAACTTGGGAAGCTGCATTTATTTATTATTTTATATTATTTGTACAAAAACGTTTCGATCCTTAGTTACCACATCTTTTTCAATTTGTCTACAAGGACGTGTACAATAATGATAAATGGACAAACTAACAAATCACAAACTAAAATAAACAACAGAAAAAGAACGACCACAGTATGCCCTGGGAGAAAAAACTTACTTGGTAAATTTTAATTGTATGTTCATTTTTAAAATTATATAAATTTATTACAACTAATACTTTTTAATTCCGCGGGATGAATTCGCCTTCCCTCCTATATCTACTCGCCTTTCTAAATCGCCCCGTTCTAATCTAATTCCCGTTGCCGTAATCAAACCCTCAAACCCTATTTTATTCGCGTCCCTACGAAATTTGAATTCCCTCATGCGTAAATCTACTGGTAAAATACCCGAAATAACGCACGCCGCCTCTGCCGAAATAGATGAATACGCGTTCGCGGCCCTAATCGTTAACAATCTTTGCGCCCCGATTAATTTTTTAGTTTTTTTAATTTTACACGCGTCTGCCCATATCGCCCCCGCGTACAACATTGCCGGTTCAATAGCGCCCCTGTAAATAGTTACCCGCTGCGTTACAGATGAAGTAATTTTTTTCTAAATATGTAGATCGATAGCTAAACTATGCTTAAATCGAGATATCATTGCAAATTTAAGAACTTTTAATGGACGAATTCCGTAAATCATTCTGTATAATAGATAGAACTCTTTTCATAAAACATCATTCGTATTTCTTTGTTCTTTAATGTTACAGTATTAAAAATGTTATGAAAGGCTATTATTCCTAGTGCGTCTATGGAGATTGGGCCAAGTAACTAGTAAACAAGGATAGATAGCACACTTTTTCGCTGAGTGATAATAATTTTTGCGGCTGTCAATATCTAATATTTTTAAAATGTCATTATGAGAACCCATGGCCTCCTATGTATTTCTTTTTTGTGCTTTAAATACTATGCGATTCAAAATGATTGTCAATTCCGCTCCTATAGATAGTAGCAGGGTGTAGGTATATGCCGCGTGTTTGTAATGAAGGTTTGAACTAAGTCAGTGTTGGAACACAAGAAAGTAAACGGATCTGTCATAAATAAGGAAAACGTAACTTATATTTGAACTCGCATTATATAAACGACTATGGATTGGTGTTTCTGCTTGTAAAAATCAAATGCAATTAATTTAACTTTACTAAATTATGATTTTATAATTCAGTACTAACTGGTGTTTAACCAAATTTATTTATTACTTTAAATTATAACATACAATTAGTATAATTATTAAGTGACAAAACTGCATGTCTCAGTTCTTCTATTGTATGCATGCGGTTTCTATAGATCCTATTTTTTAGATAGCCAAACATGAAGTAATCTAATGGGGTTAGATCAGGCGATCTTGGTGGCCATCTTTGTGCTCTAACGACTCTGTCAGGCAAAAAACTGTTGAAGATATTAGCAGGTTTGTCGAGCATTATTGTGCTGAAAATAACCTGCTTCAAGCTCATTTTCTTGTAACTCTACAATAAACAATTCCAACATCTGTTGGTAACGTTGTGCTGTTACAGTTTCCTCGAAGAAAATTGGTCCTATTATTCGTTGCCTGGACATAGCTAACCAAATTCCAACTTTTATGGGATGCAATTGCGTTTCTCGAAATTCGTGTGGATTTTCTGCAGACCAGATACAATAGTTTTGTAAATTGATATAGTCTGTTAGATAAAACCAGGCTTCATCCGAGAAAAATGATTTGTTTAGCAAGTCATCGTCCCTTAAATTGTTATTAAACCAATGACAATATTCCCAATCGCCTATCGTGATCTAATGGTAATAATTCCTAGAAACCGTAGAAACTTTATGATGAAAATGTAACTTCCTTTTGACAGCTCGTTGCGCTGAAGTGTATGATAAGCCTATAAAATTATAAAATGTAGTAAACTATTTCACTTAATGTTAATATTGATTTTTTACCTGTTTGTTGAGCTATTACCACAGATAAATTCCCTTATTTTCTTACAGTATCGAAAGATACTACAACACACACGCCAATGTCGCTAAATGTCAAGAAAATTCATTTAATGTATGAAATTTGTATGTAGCTAACTTCGTTCATTAAATTGGTAATAAGTATAGATAAATTTTTCCGGAAACCAGTTTTTTTTCTTACGACAATCATTTTGAATCTCATAGTATATGTATCTTTTCTACCTCATCGTTTGATTGTCCGATGATTGTTATATTAAAATGTATAAAAGATATCGGCAGTAATAATTAATAATCATATCTCATATCCCCGTTTATATTCTCACAACTCGCAATCAGATTAAAAAGCGAGTACTACTCACAGCTGGTTTTACCTAGGTAGGCTACAGTTCGCCTGTGTCAACATTCGAGTGCAGTCACTTGCCTAGTGCGGTCGTCTGACAAGATCGTCCAGAGTTTTTCACGCGTGTGTTATTCTAATTTTTCTTTTGTTTCTACGGTATACATACGCTTTTTTATTTACTTAAATACTTGTTGTCAGTCGATCACTTGGAATAATTTAACGTGTACTATTAGTGTGCAGTCGGTCGGTTCACGTAGGATTTATTTATTTTAAACTTTTACTTTCGATCGTGCCGGACAATAATTATACGAGTCGTGTGCTCATTATTGTTGCTGCAACGCTTGTCGTCGCTGTTACATTACTTATCGAGAGCAAACGGGTTCAAGTTGTGAGAACAGAGAACGGGTCAGTCAGTGTGTATGATCATACATACGCCAAGAACAAAATAAGGGATAACGATTAATTTATTATAATAAACTGGGTGCTTCGAAATATAGTGTCCAAACTGATGGTGATATACCTTTTTGTATATACAGTTTTTTTTGACAATTTATGCTGTCAGTGCGTTACAATTTCAAAACAAACATCCGTAACTGCCGAAAAGCAAGAAAAAACATGGGGCAAAGCATATCTTTTTCGCACCACATCCGCTCCTCTCCCAATAGAAGTAACAAAGAAACTGGTAAGTGATTTCTTTCCACTATTTTGTTTTCTTTATTTGGTATTTTGCTTGTCGCGTTTTATCTGATACTACCACCTCGTTTTACTTATCTGTATTATGTTCTATAATAATTCGTCGCCTCTCTGTTTACTTGATCGTGTTATTGGCAGTTATTTTTAAAAATAGATACGTCTGGCTTCGTGGGAGAATACTGGGTTAGATTTTTTTATATCGTCAATATTATACGATTTGATGTTTTATGAATTCAAATCCCCTTTTTTTTTTGATACAATATCAGGTAGATTTTGTAATAAATAAATCACCGTGTTGATCTGTTTTTTCCTTTACAGAAAACAAGGTTGTTTTTGACCTTGAAGCTTGTGTGTGGTTGTCTGCTTATACAGCACGTACATAGAACTCGTTGATTAGAAGTTTTCAGCCTTTCGTTCCATTTATGTATTTCAAACTTTCAGATAAAGAATAACCGATAGCCCTTTTTTTGTTCTAAAATACCGTAAAGTGGGGCAATTCCGATCAGATTTATGTACTATTTCTGAGCTGCAATTATTATTATTGATCAAAAAAAATTGAAAAAAATTATATATAATCATACATCTTTTAGCTATACATACCATCATGTATATTAACCTAATGTATTAAAACACTATTTTTTTTAATACATCAAGCGTGATCGGTTTTGCCCCATAATAAGGGGCAATTCCAATCACCCATCTATTTTCTTATAAAAACCGATTTGAAAGCTACACGAGGTAAATCCAATAACAAAAATTTGAATTTAAAAAAAGGAAACTTACGGAGATAACAGAAAATATGCATTATAGAAATGACAAGCAGATAAATAATGACATAAACTATAATAATTCAATAAACTAAAACAAAATTTCATTCAACGCGCTTCCCTCTCAGTTCAAAAACGTACCTTCCCCTTCTATGACCAGCTGGATAATTTGGTTTTTGGAAATTTCCTAAATATCGTCAACTTGGAGAAATACAAAAGTCATCTTTTCTCTTCCTTAGAAACTACCGGTTCTTTAAAATATTCTGAAGTAATAATAATAATAATAATAATAGTAATTCATGCATCCCCCAACAGCTTTCGTCAATTACACAGGGTAATGAATATGGCACCCTATTATTTTCTCATGCTTTCATAATGGATCAAGTGCTCTATTTTACTGTCCTGATAGCGCTTTGGAGGTATTTGGCGTTATATTGCTGTCTCCCGCCAGGCCATACTTTTTTTTTTATAGTTTCTCACCATAATTTTCAATAAAACCAACGTAGAAACATGAGTATGTCATTTTTCTACGTTGGTCTATGAGCATGTTCTTTGTTCTTTTACTTTTCAAACTGATCGGTATTACCCCATGAGGTGTTAATTTTCCCCTTACTCTCTTGTTATTCCAACACTTTCATAAAGTCAAAAAAAGAAACGGTGAAGAATGAATGACAATTGATTCTTTTCACCTTACCCCTTTTCGAAAATCCGCTTAGTCCTAGTAGGATTCCCCAGTAGTAGTTTGTTTCCGTCTGTATGAAATATTACTCGTTGTCATTCCATCGGAAATTATTTTTTTAACACAGGAAACTTTAATGCAATACTTAAAAAGCCAGTTAGTTATGTATGTTAAAACAAAGTTTATTAAATGACTGTTGCAAAACTTTCTTATCTTTTCCATAGATGCCAGACTAAATAATTGCCGTAAAATCAGGATTGATCGATTTTACCCCATGCGATCGAATTTGCCCCACTCTACGGTATATTCCATGTTGTCCCACTTCCGTAAGAATTGGAAATTACCATCAACCATTTCTTAATTTAAATGAAACAGCCTGTGTATGTTATTGCATTTTTGGGATTCTACAATCGATTCTACGATATACTTACTGTATTAGGTTTATCCTATAGATTGAGAAAAAATTATGTTTAGTCAACGCAAAATATTTAACAATTTAACACACTTTTTGGGTTGTATACAGGGTATTCCACGTAAGTGGTTCATTAAAAGTTTATGATGTTCTACTATTTACTTATATTTGAGATTTTGGCACTATTATCTGTTCGATTGGAACTATAAATGTGAAATACTTTAACCAAAATATCACTTCCGGTTGACCGGAAATGGACGTCAACTTTGTTATTTTAAATAGAATGATATAACTTAATTAGATCTATTACTTTTTTTTACTGTCTTTACTATTTACGATACTTTTACGTCTATTGGCACTCGACAGTAAAAAGTAATTAAAATAAACGAGTATATAAACGAAACCTCGTAATATGAACAATGTCGTACATGACTGCATATAATATCTGAATACTCAACTACGCTATTCGCTAGCAGTTAAAGTAAATATCGAGTAATAGCCAATAGCTGAAATAACTGGTTATTTATTTACTAGTAGCTTTCGGCTAGTTACCCACCACTAATCACATTTACCTGGCTTTTTTTATGCTAAATATGTTCGGTTACTGGAATGAAATAGGAGAAGCGCCATCTATGTGACAGTTTCTGTAACATATATAACTATTTAACGTATTTGCTGTACGGTATAGGGTGAAAACTACTGTAAAATAGATGTGATGCTACTATCGTACTGATATTCTTCAATTTCCACAAATCAACTCCACTCTTTATTTGCGTGCCCCTTACTAAATTCTTTTACCCCTAACATTATAATTTTATTAGAAAATACTTTTTAACTTAATATTTTTTAAAATCAACTTGTTCATGAGTTTTGTTATTTTTATAAAGAAAAAAGTTGATTTTTGTAATTGTAAACAGTTTGGTCACTTCTTTTTTGCACATTAGTGGCAGCCCTTTCCTTGCTTTGTTGCACATAGTTTTTTGAGGTTGGGTTCGAAAGAAGCCAAGTACAATTTTATATCTGGGACAGCATCCTTGTTTCTGTATTTGTTTTTGATGAAAGCGTAGGATAAAAAGGCTCTTTCCACCTATACTGTGGATGGAAACGGCAACAAAACCTTCGTTTGCAGGTCAGACAGATGTTCATATTCCCTGTTGAGGGTCCAACCAAAAGTTAACGCTTAACGTTTATGAAGTTTCTGTCAGTAGAAATTTCAATCAGACTTTCTTTTTGTACGACAGGCAACTGTGCTGATTGAAAATCGTCTTTAGAAAAAGGATTTTGAATCCAGTTCATACCTACATCAAGCTTTGGAAAGAACCTCACAATTGATGATTTTAATCCCTCCAAGTGTTCAGATCTTTGCAGTTTAGGGTCACTAGGTGCAACTCATTTTATTTTAAAAAGGCACTCAAGGTCGCGAACACTTCTGTCTATCCCTGAAGAATACAAGATCTCCAAAACTCGATCTTTTTAATCATAGATTCTATCTTCTCTGATATTCTGCAGATCGTATAACTGAAGTTTCCTGTAAACTCAGACTTACCTTATTGATTTGTTGAAAATGTCAGATAAAATAAGCCAAACATTGCAGCGAATGGCTGTCATATAATCTGGATGACAGGTGAGAAGGTTTATCTTGAAAAAAAAAAAAAACAAAAAACAACTGCTCTTCTAACCTAAGCTCAAACAATCGTTGGAGGACTTTTTCCATGGGAAAACCACCCAACCTCTCTATGGTAAAGTAAGCCGACATGGAGGCTGTTAATTTCGAGAGTTGAAAAACCTTGAGTTTAAGGCCTCTGATTTGATAAAGTTCAGATTTTTCACAGCTTTATCAAGAATAGTTTAGGCGCAGTAGCTTGGTCGAGAAAATTTTTACTCGTGTGGGTGCTTTTTCTTCTTCTTCTTTGATCATATCCGTCCGCCATTACACATTTTCTTTCCACGAATCCCCTAGTGACCCATTGCGAACCCCCAGGGGTTTCCGTACCTCAGGTTGAGAACCACTGTATTAAAGGAATCACATTTATTGTTAATTAGAACAAGTCGAAACCGGAACATTATTTCATATTTTCCCCCAGAGTTGACACGGTGAATCCAAATTGTTCTCGGACGTACGATGTGATTGTTCAAGAATATGCGCAGAGCATGTTAAAATTTACCACTAAAATTAGACTGTTTATGGTTTATGGTTACACTGAGGGAAAGAAATGCATTGATTTAACCAAAATACGCATAACCAACCAAAAAAACTTTGCATTAAATACGGCCCACTGAAATTTATTGTTAGATTAAAATTTACGATTTGTTGAAATATATTTATTAACTTAAAAATAATAGACTCGTTGATTCAACTGAACCCTCAATTTCAATTTAAACAAGTTTAATCGTTAATGCAACACTTCAGTTTAGTTGATGTAACCCTGGTTTTGATTTGTCAATACAGCTCTAAGTATGTTAGAACAAAAAAAAATGTTTTGTTTAACGAGCATTGCTGCTTAGCGTAACTTCGAAATTGTGTTGAAACTACAAAAATAAATTCTTGCTTCAATGCATCTTTATGGTTACATTAGCAAATAAAATGTGTTGAGTGCACAAAATTAAGAGTGTCAATGCATACATTTTTTTTGGTTGATTTGAAGCAAAAAAATTGTTCATTCAAATAATCTCATTTTGGATCTTTTGGAAATTTTATTAATTACAAATTGGGGTTTGAAAACAAAATATGACTAACTTAGGTTCATATATTTATTAATAACTTCACAACAGTTATAAAATACCAAATATGTAAATACACTTTACAATAATAGTAGGTATATAAAAGTAACGCCTAAAAATATTTATTTACAAATACATTTGAATACACTTCCGACCATCTGACAACGTATGTAACATAAATGAATTGCAATAAATGAGTTCCTTCATATAAATACAACGTGTTTCATCAGTTTGTGTTATAATAAATGCCTGAAAATGATCATTATATTCTAATGTTTCGTACACTTGTATTACAAAAAAATATCTTTATCATTTGGAGTCAAAATTTCTTGAATACAGCCAAAAACGGGACAAAAATTATTAAATTCAAAGGATATAAACAAACCCGATTTGAAAGAAACGGCATATCTCTTAACCCAGGATAAGAAGTAAATACGGGCTGGCACACTTTCTGGCATCAAGTAGCTTGCTATTGCTCCACTATATTTGATTTCATTAAATTGTTTGAAAGAGATATACTTCCCTAAAGCGAAATTTTCTTCAAATCTGTTTTAGACAAAATTCTATAATTAAAATTAAATTGATGTTTTAATGCCAGGGTACAAGGAATGTTTATTCTAGAATAAACAGGTTTACTACCTAATTTGAATACGCGATGTTTTCCTTCATATCGTATACAGGAAATATTCGCAAGAGGTCCTACAACCGTCATGATTCGAGGGTAGTGAACTAAAAAATGATACTTCGGTTTGAGGTTTCCCAAAAAGCTTAAGATACAATGTATTATGCTCTGCAATTAATACTTTTACCAATTCGGCGTCCTTTAAAGTAATTGATGCCTGTCCAACAAGTTCACAAATTTGTCGCAGAGACTTATATAATTCCCAAACTGGGTCATTCATCGGTATAAATTCTCCAACCAACACTCCAAAACCTCGTAAAAGCGCCTTCATTTCAGCGGCTGAAAGCACAATACACTTATTACTTATCTGTATATTTGAAATCTCTGGCGGTTTATTTTCATCGTTAAAACTATAATATTTTAATTTGGAATTAAAGTGACGCAAAGTAAATAATTTCCGTTCATTTATGTAATAATGCAAAATATATCCCATATCATACTTATGAAAATGTATTCTACAACCTAATAAACACGATATATTCTTCGATCTTAATATATCCGTTCAAACATAAAGTACCTATACCGTTGCATTATGTTGTGCTAATAGCTAATATGGCGTTCGTTTGCCAAAACATCTATAAGAATCAAAATGTGCTTACCTGCAAACACTGAGGTTAGATATTCAAATCCCCACTGAATTAACAATTCTTTTACTCGTTCGTCCCCCAGGGCTAGTATTAGAACTCACAATATATCACGATATCACGAGCCACGAACGAAGACAATCTGATATCTGATGGTTTGCAACAGCAAGCAACCGATCAAAGCCACAACATTGATCAAATGAGTATCTGACGGTATAGGTAATATACCTATGTACATTAATATAGGTACATTCCATAATATACAAATACTGACTTATTAAATCGTATTACAAGCTAAAGTAGAAATAATATACATTGTAATTATGATATTGTTTTCTAGAAAAGGACTTTCTAATAATTACTATACATAAAACGTATAACGTAGTACCTATATACCCATACTTTTAAGATCTACATATGTAGATGCGCAAAGCGCAAAACACCTTTCTTTGGTTAAGTTAACCATTTTTTAGTTTCAATATTATGCTATGAATGTTTTCCGTCAACTACTATTTTTTTTTTTTTTTGTTTTAACATCACCATTTCGGTCCATCCAAACAAAAACCTTGCCTTCAACCATCTAAGTTTCTTCAATCAACAGATTTTTTTTAACAGAAATAAATACTTGCGCAAATGACTCATTTTAGTTGGATTAAATACAAAATTTGTTGCATTAACACCTTTTGTGTTAACATAGTAGTTATTGTTAGGTTAACGCATTTCTTTCTCTCAGTGTACGTGAAAATGAATTAATATTGTTTCAACATTTTCTATGTATTAAAGCAACGCAAATTTATAAGTTTAATATTGCGCTATATTTTAAAGGAACGTAAGTAAAGTGGTCACCCATAAATCAACACTAAATATCGTTCATCCAAAACAAAAATGTTAACGCAACATACATATAAGTTTTAGTCAAACGCAATAGCGGATTTCTTTAACATTATTTTGTTTTGGGCTAACATAAAAGTGGTAAGACAAGATTTTATGTTGAATTAAATCAATCATTTTTCTCAGTGTACCATCTGTCTTCCACTGTTTCAGTTCAAATCATTCTATGAGAAGTATATATATAAAAAAAATGTAATGAAACCAGCAATTTGGCGGTACAGACAATTTGTATTAGTTGATATATTTTATAATTTTTCCTTACATTAGCAGTGTACGTATTCATACATATGAAAGTACGCGTGAGTCATGCGCGTCTGCGTAAATATTTCAATGACTAAAAAATTGTTTAATTGCCCGCGGTAACATGTAAAATTCAGACGAATTCATTTACCTCGAACAAAGGATGTTTAGTCAATTGCGCCTTGCGATATTTTAATGTTTATTTTGCTTATCATATTTATCAGAAAGTAGTCCGCTATGTTTATTAATTACAAAACTTGTTATATTGAATGTTTAGCGACTGTTGAATAAATTAAGATTTTTTGTTTTAAATTTAAAAAATATCGAGAATGTTTCACTAATTTAATTGATACTATCCACGTAATTTAATGGTTTTTTTTTTCTTCTTTATGTTTAAATTCAAGGAATTTCCCGTCATTAAGTAGGCAAGGATGTGTCAACGTCAAACAAATGAAGGGAGATTAAGTTGGAAATGTCATTGACTATTTGATAGATGCATTTGTATGGACGATTTTATTTATTAAAAATATTATGTTGTTGCAATCACAAATACAGGGTGTATCAGATATAGAGGTAAATATAATAATATGTAGTAGCTGTAATCATATACAAACAAAAAGTCTTAATGCACAGGGGGTCTATCTGTAAGCATTAACGAGAAAAAAAATATTTTATAAATGCCGTGGGCTAGAGCCGCGCCTGTGCCCAACTTTGCTATACTCGGGACAGCATTTAGTCCCGAGTATACCCCCACATACCACTATCATTCAACCATTACCGCTGTTAGTTTTGTGTGGATCGCCGCTTGGAGTGCAAGCCACTTCGAACATTTTATTTAAATTCTTCCCGTCTCGAAAAAACGATCCTTTTCAGGACCATCATGATTTCATATAAAGAAAATCGAAGCTTGATGCATCGGCAAAAGCGCGGGAATGTATAGATTCGTTTTCGCGCGATATCATAGTAAAAAGGCGTGTTTGCAAATTTTCTGTATCTACATTTATTTCTGTGTAATTCGATTCAATTCATTTTGCGTTATTTGATTAAATAAATCCAAAAGAAATAACTCGGATTCATGTGGTACCGTTTATTAACAACTAACTCTCGATTCGACAAAGCAAAAGAAAAATATTTACGTTTCTTGTAACAACTGAAATCGCATATCCGGTGAAACTCGAACGTCTTATCAGGATATTAAAAGTAATACTTTGTAGACTTACGTAGAATGGTCTTAACAAAAAAGGAATGTTTATTTTACAAAAAGAAGAAATTTAAAATGCCTCAGTTTTGCTATTTTTACAAGGGCCTTTATTTATTCAGAATGACGTTAAATAAACTTACAGCATACCATTAAGAATAATACTAGATGAATGCAATGTATTTATACATAATACCACGTTTATCGGGTGCTTAACATGACGTTTCCTTGCATCAGGCCCGGACTAAAGAATTTTTGGCTCTAAATTTTACTTTTTTTTTATTCTTTTATGATGAAATCCGGTTTCGGTGGGTTTGTGCTTTATATGTCGTGTAGTTAACACCCAAGCAAAATTTACTTTTTTATTTGATACACCCTGTATAATACATGTTCTTTGGGAAGTTTCGATAAGGCATTCAGTAAAGATACAGATAGATTCATAGCTATTAATTTAGTATTCGTGTTCTTAAGATTTTTAATGTATCAGTTGATTGTTTTATACATAATCTAGTTGTATTTATAAGGCTATTAATATAAAGGGGTTTTGTGACTTCCGGTGTAATCGGAAACGTTAGAAATCTGAAAATATTTTATTTAAAGAAAATGCAACCGATTAAATCTAATTCTGAATTTTTAAATTTTCATTTTGGCTAGAACTCCATATAAACTTCTAACGAACGATCTCACTGTGACACCCTGTATATAATATTAATTCTCTTTAATAACTATGATGTTTCGTTTTAGTATCAATAAGAATCATTATCACGCTATTTTATTGTTTTTCGTTCTAGAATTTATGTTTAAGACAACATAATTGCTCGTTATCATATGGTCAGGAAGTTGTCTAAAACTGACTTTGTTTATTTGTTCTGTTGCCTTTGTTTATTATTTATTTATTTATTCATATTGTGCACACACAAACAAATGATACAGATCCCAATAATTGCCTAATACTAATAATAGTGATTTATTATAAATAAGTGAAGTACATGATGATAAACATCCTCATCAGAAATATATAAATAAAAATAAAATGCCAGTGTAGATTATCGTATACATTATACGTAGTCGTATTGTACACATAATTATAAACATTTCAAGTTTACAGCCCCTTTGTTTTGTCTTGTGATAGTGAAGATGCATCTACACTCTACATTATTGTTGTATACCATATCCTTTATTCCTTTATCATTGAGACGTAAATGTTTGCGGTTATTGGATCCGTCTTGATCGTTAAAACTTTTACAGATAGCGTATAATTTCTCGTGGTAGTAGTAACACGTATGTACTTTGTACACATGCGTCTTTACTTAAGTTTTTGTACGTTCTGGTATTTATTAAGACCTACTCGGAGAAAGATATACGTTTCTATTTTAAGCCAGGGTCGGGTATAATCTGTATTTACTTATAGATCTTTGTGTTTATTATTATTGTAGCGGATTTGGAACGGCCAGTCCCCTCAGTGATCGGTATAGCTAATACCTGTGTATATACTTATCACCAAAGTCTATATAATAAATTAATAAATAAATCCTGTTATGGCAGCGCATATAAAATAAAAATTATCTTATCCACCAAGGACGTTTAGAGGATTAAGATACTTAAGAATATTATCCTTTGGGCTCTTTGGATTTAAAATCTGTGTTTTTTTCTATAAATAATGAATTCGATACACAGTGGGGAAAAACGCTTGAAATATTACTATAATATTGTAAATATTTAAGGAGATTTACATTAGTAGCGTTCTTTTTACAACTCGTCTCACTTCATTTATCTCTAGGGACTTGATAAAAGAACTGGCTACATCGTATTCAATATTTTATAACTCGTAAAATAATCACTGTGCGCCGTGGTAAAATGCGTCTATGTAGTTTATGTTTGGAATATGTCCATGTCCATAATATGTCAAAGACATTCAACGCAGTCAAAGCTGACCTCAAATTTTCAATGTATTGTTGTGGAGAGAGTACTTGGTATTCTACTATTTTTTAAAAAGGGAATGTTTCTATTTTACTTAGATATTTTTTAAAACTTATTAGATATAGGTAATAGAATAAGGATATAATATGTAGCAGCAGACAGCTAGACGATGTCCAGGTGATGTAGGTAATCTCTGCATTTGGCAGGTCCTTCAAGGCATTTTCCTTTAGAATTTTCCCTTCAGGAAGCAAGATGATCAGCAGTGATACACCTACACATCGAAAATGAATATTAGAATTTGTATAGTATATTATTACAATAGATTTTGACAGATCAAATTTGGAATCCACGTTTAATTCGAGTGAACAGTTTTATTATTTTTACTGTGTATTTATTTCATTAAAATTTTTGTTTAATAATGTTTTTATATGCATTGGCAGTCCAATTGCTTTGATATGTCAACTGAAAGACAGGGTAAAATTGCTGGAAATTGAGTTCTGTAACAATTCTATGTGTATAAATGGTTGCCTACCTTTTGGGTGCAATAATGAATTTTTAAGATTGTTAATTTTTATAGTAATAAGCGTTTAAAAATTTCAAATGTGTTTTTCTCATAATTCAGAGACTCATACCTTTGTTATATAAAAAGTGTAAGGTGATTCCAGATTTTGTAATTTTATTTATTTTCACATCGTTGAAACATCTGACAATCCTGTCGGTCTCATGGCCATTCTTATTGTAAAACAATGGAGGTTCCTCATTTCGGTTATATTAACGGATTTTGACAGACAGTTGGTCTCCTTGACGAAGACAATCGCTTTCAAGTCAGTTAAAACATTTTCAATTCGAACCATTCACTAACCGAGCCTTGTTCGAGGCCGACGTATTTCAGTTTGTTCTCGTAAAATTTAACGGCTATTTCGATAAAATCCAAATTTATTCCAAATTTCAATCTAAAAAAATAGTTGTTAATTGTTAAACAAAGTTTATCACATAAATTTTATTCCAAATTACACACGATTTTTGGGTAATTTTTCTTCAACGACGATTTTTCCGAGTAATGTTCCTGTCCTGAGCGACCCATCCTCTCTGACCTGATGTATCTACGAGGTACGAGGGCCCATATCCGACCTGAACAGTCCTGACCACCGATGATCGCAGAATTCGGCCCTGTAAAAAGGTACTCCTCGTCAAATCTACCTAAAAAATAAACGTTTTATTTCAATTCTAATCTAAATTGAATTGTACTTATAAGAAATTTTATTTTAATCCGTTCTGCAAAATTTGAGGTTAGAATATCGTTTGTAACATAGCTAAGCGGTCTCCAGTTACTTTGGGGAAATTTGTGTAATTAGGTTTATAAGTATTTGTTATGTTTTTACGTTACGAACCAATATCCAGTGATTTACCATCAAGGTTGGCTACTCTGTATCACACGTCTCTTCAAATCTAACATAACTCCATTTGAACGGTCAGAAAACGCGGGATTTTTAAAATTTATTTCAAACGTATTTAAGTACGAAACTATGAATTTGAATTGCAAAAGGTGGAATTACTTAATGAAACTTTAGTGTTATTAATTAAACGGACTCACGGACTTACCTGAGATAATTATCCATAGATTTATGTCTGATATTAAACAAGTCACATTTTGAATTTTTTTTAATTAAATAAAATCACTTTTATCCACTATTAAATGTTTTATTTTTACTTAATAGTTTGAATCTATTAAGGCACGACATTATCATGCCTAGGATGATCATTTAAACTGGTCTTAAACATTGAATTTGAGGGAGAGGACAATTGACAACATCATCCTACCACATCTCTATGCGTACTGAGTTAAGATATAAGAGAGTTAACGAGCTATTCAATATTTTTTTTATGTCATCGCCCCTCGATCGGAAATTTCTCGCCCTGCATGCCATCTGGCTGGTGAGACAGAACACTTCTAAATCAAAATTATAAAAAATAGATGACACTGGTATATATGAAACTTGATTTTTTCTAATTCAATTAATGTATTTCTTTTAAAATTTATTTTTTAATCCGGGCTGTATGCGACTGTGTAGCGTAACAGTATATTAATAGAAAATTTAATATTTATTCGTTTTACAGTCGTTTGTAGGATCAAAATTAATCTGTACTATACGCAACAAGCATAGAAAACTTAAAGAAACTTTGCAATATGAAAAATCAAGTTGAAAGAAATGAGATTATAGAAAAAAATCGACGTTATACCAGTGTTATGTCAAGCGCACAAAATTTTGTAATGGAGGAGGCTGTCGGGACTTTTAAAATATGAACAATACAAAAATAGAAACAATTTATTTGTAACAAAATTATAACACAAATTTAAGTTATTTTTAAAACTAAACTTTAATTAAAGATTGTATTGAGTGTCTCCCAATTCCATTTATTTCAATAGTTTTTATGCTACATCTACCACTACCGACTTTGGCTATGGTTAACCTTGACCTAACCAATGAAATATGGTCACCTGACCATGTTTCACCATATGTCATTTTTGCGCAGCATTGCAGGCGAACCTTCTCCAAAGCTGTACCTTCAATTAGCAAGTGTACACAGTAGTGGCTAATGTAATATAAAAATTATAGGAAATACAAGGAATTAGGAAGTGTCTGATACATTTCTTTATACAGGGTGTATCAGATGTAGAGGTAAATATAATAATATGTAGCAGCTGTAATCATATACGATCAAAAAGTCTTAATGCACAGGGGGTCTATCTGCAAGCATTAACGAGAAAAAAAATATTTTGTAAATGCCGTGGGCTAGAACCGCACCTGTGCCCAACCTAAATGCTGTCCCGAGTATACCCACATACCACTATCATTCAGCCTTACGCTGTTAGTTTTGTGTGGATCGCCGCTTGGAGTGCAAGCCACTTCGAACATTTTATTTAAATTCTTACCGTCTCGAAAAAACGATCCTTTTCAGGACCATCATGATTTCATATAAAGAAAATCGAAGCTTCATGCATCGGCAAAAGCGCGGGAATGTATAGATTTATTTTCGCGCGACATCATAGTAAAAAGCCGTGTTTGCAAATTTTCTGTATATCTGCATTTACTTCTGTGTAATTCGATTCAATTCATTTTGCGTTATTTGGTTAAATAAATCCGAAAGAAATAACTCAGATTCAGGTGGTTCCGTTTATTAACAACTAACTCTGGATTCAACAAAGCAAAAGAAAAACATTTACGTTTTTTGTAACTACTGAAGTCGCATATCCGGTGAAACTCGAACGTCTTATCAGGATATTAAAAATAATACTTTGTAGACTTACGTAGAATGCTCTTAACAAAAAAGGAATGTTTATTTTATAAAAAGAAGAAATTTAAAATGCCTCAGTTTTGCTGTTTTTACAAGGGCTTTTATTTATTCAGAATGACATTAAATGAACTTACGGCATACCATTAAGAATAATACTAAATGAGTGCAATGTATTTATACATAATACGACGTTTAGCGGGTGCTTAACATGACGTTTCCTTGCATCAGGCCCGAACTAAAGATTTTTTGGCGCTAAATTTTACTTTTTTTTATTTTTTTAATGATGAAATCCGGTTTCGGCGGGTTTGTGCTTTATATGTCGTGTAGTTAACACCGAAGCAAAATTTACTTTTTTATTTGATACATCCTGTATATTACAATTAGAAAACTAGCCTAATTATGGACATCAGAATATAGTTTAATTAAAAAATTATCTCTTCGTTTTCGTTGTTTTTACTTACATTAGTAATCACATGTCCATACTTTCTTGTCATTAGTGACGGTGAGGGCTGAAAGTCATAGCAACTGCATTTTGTAAGAGAAATTTCGTATGCAAAATATAATTACATGTAGAAATATTTGCCTTATTACAATTTTTCGTTTTTTATTAAAGATAGATGCGAGAAAATTCTCTCCACAGTTGCAGAGGAATGAGGTGAACATAATAACCCCTTTACAAAATTGGTTAAATTTGGAAACATCAAATCATTTAATCCATTTCTTACATTAAAAACATAGCTCCAAAACTCCATTAAAGGCTTATGGGCTTTTGTTTTAACTTCAGTCATGTCAGATAAAAGTCTCCACTCTGAATTAAGCTTCTCTAAATTACTAACTAACTTTGGGAATCTGGCAGCTAGTGGAACTAGCGACTCACATACACCAGAAACTGCTATATACAAAAGGTTAAAAGTTTTGAAGTTGAAGCATTCTAGTTCAGTTTTGTCAATTGGTGCATTACTAATAATTACTTCACAATTAACGCCATAATATATTTCAGCTGATGTTTTATAATTTGCAAGGAAGAAACTGTATTTCATTGTAAGTTGCAACATTATTTAAATATTGTGATTTGATAAAGTTTTTCAGTATGGATTTAAACAAACCTGTCATCCTCTTGTACAATAAATGTACTTTTGGAGACTCACTTTGAAATTCCAAATTCATAGTATTTACCACGTCAAGAATATATGATAGGAATGAAAAGTATAATTTAAACACAGGATATCTCAAAGCTTCTAGAGTCAGCTGTGGATTAATCAAACAATTTTTATCATAAACTTTATTAGTAAAAAATAATGTTAAACTGCCGCTGTTCAATTATCCGGTCTACAACAGCTTGCAGAGAAAGCCATCTAGTACTACTTAATTTTAATAGCTTGTGTTGATTTGCATCAATAAATTGTTGATACTCTTTTAATTCATTCTGTCGTTTTGAGCTATGGGTAAAATAGGAAACAAAAGAGTGGCATACACATCCGAACACAAGTATGTCAGAGATTTCTTCTTTAAATCTTGCTTGTACACTGTTTATGTTTCCCTGCATCACTGAAGCGTTGTCAGCCGCAAATCCGATCATGTTAGTCATTGGAATGTGATTTTCTTCTATCAGTTTTTGTTGTTGTTGAAGTAAATAAAGAGTCTGTTGTGCCACTTTTCACCACGACTAGGCCAAAATATTCGTCCTTTACAATCTTCCCATTGTAGTATCGAGCAATTTGTGCTAAACATTGTTGGCTGGAAACGTCAGTGCTTTCATCTATTATTAATGAAAACCACGTTTCCTTCAATGCTTCAGATACCTGATGTAAATATTTCTGGTCCAATTATTTGACTGCAGGGTTTTGTACCTTTTTTGCGACCACATTGTAGATGCTTAGCAAGTTGTGAATCACAGCATACTAACCTTAAAAATTTAGATCAATGTTCAAGTAAATTAAATGGAAGATTGTGCTCTGCTAGAAACATCACCAATTTAATTTCAGCTTCTTTTATTCCATCTTTCAATCGTTTTTCTTCTGCTGTTTCTGTCACCAAAGTAGCAGTTTTTGGAGTTACACTTAAAGCCTTCATTCTTCTAATGTGACTTGCGCCTTCATTGACTAACCATAAGTGTTTATGTATATTATCGTAATTACACTTTTGTACAACGCAATATTAATAGAAATGACTATTCGAACAGCCACATTATTGTATGCTTATTCAAAGAATAATACATGAATTTGACATTAATCCCATTCATAGCTAGCTAGAAACACTTAAGGATAGGGTTAGTTAGTTTAACAAATAGTCGCTATGAAAAATAGGTATAGGGAATGCTGATATAAAATGATAGGGGATGATATTTATTTTCTAATTTCGAATTAAAATACAGGGTGTTCTATGTAAAAAAATCGAGTTGTCTGCATTTGAAAATATGTCACTTTGTTCCTCAGTTTTGAACACCCTGTATGTTAGAATGTAAAGTGTGCGTACCATTTCTTAGAGTTATATCTCCATTCATAACGTAGCAAATTTGGGGTCCCTAGCTGCAGTATTAACCGAGATATTAATTTCTCAATGATGCAATGATTATGACTAAAAAAAAAAAGGAAAACTTAAATAACTCAAAAACGGCAACATGTAGCTATAGGAATAGCCAATGAAAACTGACGTATTTATGGTCGTAGAATCCAAAAATGAATAAAAAATTAGATCATTCTATTTAAAATAACAAAGTTGATATCCATTTCCGGTCAACCGGAAGTGATATTTTGGTGAAAGTATTTTACATTTATAGTTCGAATCAAACAGATAAAGGTGCCAAAATCTCAAATATAAGTAAATAATAGAACATCATAAACTTTTAATGAACCACTTACGTGGAATATACCATGTATAGTATTCCCTCTGATGTAACTTATTAGGCAAAAAAAATCTTATCTCCAACAGCCTTTATTAGAAACAATTACTGATCCAAATTCAAAACAGTTTTTGTTTTACACCGGTATCTCTACCAACCAAAATATGGATGAGTTGAGAAGTGTTACATAAATCAGTGGGTTTTTTTGTAACGTTCGTTCTTGGTAATTAAGTCAAAACGATAACATAATGCTTTCCCATCAAAATACACTCATCAATATCTTGGCATACACTGTAATTACGTTAATTTTAAAAGTGTTATGTATATTAAACATACCAACCTATTAATACCTAATTTTCTCAGTAATTACTTATTTAACCAGGGCTTAAATTGATGTCTATTCTATCTTGGTAGTATATATAATGTTTATATTTATTCACCCAAAAACATTGGAAATTTTTTGTTGTCGTAGTGTATAAGTATATAAATAATTTTAGTCAGAAGTCCATCAGACTGGAATTGACAGACGCGTATATAGGAATCAATTATGACGGCAGGTATTGAATACGAGCCAAATTAATTGGTTGAAGCAGACGTCACTAATGTAATGAATACGGTGGTGGGCTCTTTAAGAGACAATTTATACAGAGTAACTAGGTCAACTATTTTTGTCTGTTGGTATAAAAATGACGACATATATATATACAACTGAAGAAAAACCCATTTGGTTTGACTGAACCAAATTTTAGTTCTATTGACTAAAATCTTTGTTTAAATATGGGCAAACAAATATATTGTTGGGCGAAGCAAGTAATTTTGTTAATAAAATTTGTTTGTTTTAACAATATCTTTAATAGAATTAAACCAATAAAATATTTTGCTCAAATAAAAAGTTTTATTGGGTCAAATGTATGTAATACTTAAAATGACTAATTATTTCATTGAAATAATGAGATATACAGGGTGCTTCACGGAACCAATCTATTAAAAGTTTTTGACTTTGCAATGATATCTCGATTTTGAAACTTTAAGCATAGTTGGCTATGATCTCTTTAGAAAAAACAATTGCATCGATGTCGCACTGTCGGTTACATCGAAAGTCATATGGCCAACTTGGATGTTATAAATAGAAACATATATTTTTTAGTGGCATTTTAGAATTCTACTAAGCATTTTAAAGTCAATTTTAAATTTAAAACATGTACTCACCTATCGGCTACCGTTTCCGAATTGGTACATTTTATGTTTTGACAGAATGCGCTGTACTGATGAATATGATATGCTTATTTCCTCAGCAGTAGCACGTATGGAACTATGAGGTGAGGATATTTTTTCATACTGTATTTAATTTTTTTAATATGCTTTTAAAATTTAAACTGTTTTTCACCGCCTACTATTAATTAAATACTAATTAATTTTTTTTTCTGAAAACCGCTTCTTCTAAAAGAACACTTATGACTTTTTGATAGAGGATGCAATTCTACAGCACATGGTGTAAAAATACTGGGTGATTCTCAATATATGCGACAAACTTTAAGAGCTGATTCCTGAGGTTATTTTGATCATAAAAGTTCATATGAGTATATGTCCAAAACGGTTTGGTTTTAAAGTTATTGAATGTTTAATAATAAATTATGAACTATGACTAACACGATATAATATCACAGTTGGTTCTTTAAAAGCTATTGTGTCGAGAGGGAATTGTTCATTTGTCATTTCAATATTTGTCAATAGTTGTCAGAGTATTCATTCAGTTTATTGCCAGTTTCTGTTTTCTAAAATGAATTACACGAATGTTGGGATGTGTGATATGCATTTCGTTTACGGTCTTGCCAATGGAAATTCGCGTGCTGCTAGACGTCTTTATGAAGAATGATACCGGAACCGTATCATCCCGCATCATTCAATATTTGCCCGTCTTCACCAACGTCTTAGTGAAACGGGAAATTTTAAAAAACGGACGACTGATAACGGGCACCCATCTACAGTGAGAACTCCACAAGTTGAAGAAATGGTACTAAATGAAATTGAGGAACTTACTACAAGTACCAGAAAAATTGCGTTTGCTTTAAACACTAGTCAGGCCACAGTTTGGAGAATATTGAAAGATCAACTGTTGCATCCATATCACATTCAACGAGTGCAGGCATTTTTGCCGGCAGATTTTCCGCAAAGAGTGGCTTTTTGTCGATGGATGCAACACAAAATCGCACAAAATTCTGACTATTTGGCCCAAATATTCTTCACCGACGAGGCTACTTTCTCTAGAAACGCGAACTTTTCTTAGAACGCACGAACTAGTGAATGCCCGTCATCAACATCAATTCTCTGTCAATGTGTGGGCCGGAATTGTTGGAGATCACTTGATAGGTCCACATTTTTTACCGATGCAGCTAAATGGCGAGGTATAACGCAATTTTCTTGAAGATGAGCTACCACTACTGCTGGAAGAATTTCCGTTGCAATTAAGATTGTAAATGTATTTTATGCATGACGGTGCTCCAGCGTATTTTAGTTTAGTTGCTCGCGAGTTTTTGAACAATACGTATCCAGATCGGTGGATAGGACGGGGAGGTCCACAACCGTGGCCTCCTCGGTCTCCAGACTTAAATTCTTTGGACTTTTTTCTCTGGAGTCATCTTAAATCATTAGTTTATACGACTCCCATTGTGAATGTCGATGAACTGAGAAATCGTATTATCGCAGCTTTTCAAACAAATCGAAATACCCCTGGTATTTTAGAACGGACTCGCCAGTCAATAGGAGAATAGAAGCTTGCATTGCAGTTGGAGGCGGTCATTTTCAACAGTTAGTATAAGTTAATTTTGTTTTACTAATTATTTTGTTAAGTTATAATAAAAACATTAATTATGTTAACTTACTATTAAACATTGTACAACTTTAGAACTAAGCGATTTTGGACATATGTTCTTATGAACTTTTATGATCAAAATAAGCCCAGGAATCAGCGTTTAAAGTTTGTCGCATGTATTGAGAATCACCCTGTATACAGGGCGTTCCCTTTGAAAAAAAAAAACGTTTAGTACTAAGGAGTTACCCCAGATCAACCCTAGATTTTGGAACACCCTGTATAATTTTGTTTACTTTTTATTTCCTGATTAAATAGTAGAGGACTCATCCCTCTGTAGTCAACATAAAACCTCTCTATCTTTTACTGTATAGCCGTTATACGCATTTACAGCATCATATTTTTTTGAACTTTTTCTTTTCACGAAAACCAAAATAACTCGTAAACGATAACCGATAGGTAAGTAGATGTTTTATAAAATTGGTTTTAAAATTCCTAGTAGAACCTAAAAATGCACTAAAAAATATAGGTTTCTCTTTGAAATATCAAAGTTGTTTTTTTTTTTTAAAGAGATCATAGCTTAACTAACTATGCTTAACCCCAAAGTGTCAAAATCGAGATATCTTTGCAAAGTAAAAAAATTTTAATGGACTGGTTCCGTGAATCACCCTGTATATATACTTACTTTTATTTTCACCTTCTTCTAAAAATAGCCGTCCGTTTCCTATTAAAAATACGAAAAGAAACTGATTGCAATTATTCTAAAATATTCATGAATAAAAAATCCACGTGATATAATATTAATGTCTGATAAATCTGATAACATATCCAAGGTATACATATAAATACATATTTTTCTATGCTATTTTTTTTGCCAGCTTCTATAAATCGTACTTGAATGTATTGTTTTTTTTCCCTAAGATACTTATCTGATAAGG
This sequence comes from Protaetia brevitarsis, assembly GCA_004143645.1. Classification (NCBI taxonomy): domain Eukaryota; kingdom Metazoa; phylum Arthropoda; class Insecta; order Coleoptera; family Scarabaeidae; genus Protaetia; species Protaetia brevitarsis. Next base: position 1,019,600 of record RXPK01000245.1, on the reverse strand, counting down.
GTTTCCTAGAAATAACAACAGGTGACGATTTAGTAATAAGGCACTTCGTTTGAAATATCTTAGAGAAAATATGGGAAATTAAAAAAAAAAAAACGATGAATTGTCGTTTATAACCTATTCCGAAAGTAATTATAGCATAGCAGTCATTGATATTATAACACTTGAGTGTTTTCGTATGAATAATAGAAGCATGATTTATTTTATTTTTTTCTGAAAGTGTATGTTCTTTCTATATAAACTCACATTGTGAATATATGTTAGCAATATGCTGCCATAATTATTAATGAAGACAGTGTTGTCAGTTCTATCAGTAGGCCTGACAACTTTGCTTGAAGACATAAATCCGCTCAGTGTTGCCAGTTCAATATTTACATTTTCAGTATATCTGTATGTATATAAAAATTCACTAGAAATGAGTAGACCATCAGTAATAATAATAAATAAATCCTGTACATACACATAAAATATTATATCGAGCCATCGAGAAAAATCATTCTGAACGTTTATTTTCAAATCTTTCAAAACTTTTATCCAGTTTTATTAAATTGAAAAATAAAAAAAAAAAGGAAACTGTATTAAACACGGAGCAGAAAGCAACCGTTATCGAATATCACTTCCGCACAGGTGTGAAAGTAAATGACGAGTGGTAATATATTCAATTCCAGAATGCATGACTGATTTTTGTGAAGAACATTCTGAATTACTGTTTGACTACGATGGTCTTTACGATGTTTTGACAAATTCTTGGCAGATATTCAGAGAGATTGGTATCTACTTGTTGTAAATTATAACTAAATAAAATTTCTACAAATAAGTTATTGACCTTAGTTTTTTTTGGTTAATATTCCATCTTTAAAGTTATCTTATAAATTAATAATTCAATTGTATTTGTTATTAATTTCATCACACATTGCTCGACGATAAATTTTGACAGTGACAGATGAATAACCTATATGCTATTTAAATTTAATCTACACCCCCATTTCAAGAAAGCGGAATATTTAATTTGTTGGAGAAATTCATGAACACCTAGCTGTAATTCATTTTGAAATAGTCGGAAGTAAGAAAACTTGATATTTTGACACGAATTCAACCATTCACTAATAGAGGGCACTTAGTTCTCTATTTTTATTTCTACTTTTTTTTTACCTGCCACAGTTTATATCCGTGTAAAGCCGGCTTCACAGAAACATGTCGTTGGCGACAACTAATCACATCTAAGCATCAGATATTCCCCTCAATCCTTCTTTTTGAGATCTCATCTTTTCAGCGACATTGAGTGTAGTTGGATTTTCCGAACTTCATTTGATGTCGCCAAAATAATTGAGGTTATGTTTTTTTTTCTGTGTTTACCACTCTAAATTAGTACGATTAGTACCATTGTTATACTCAATACAAATGTAAAATAAATTCAATGAGTGACATCAGGTCATCGGTAGAATTGACATATGCTAGTGGTCTTAAATTTACTGTTTTTTTTAACAGATTAACGGATTTTTTTATAAAAGTAAACAAATTCATCTGTCGCCTGCGACAGCAAGTACCGTAGAGTGGGGCAATTTCGATCGCATGGGCTAAAACTCGATCAATCCTGATTTTACGGCAATTATTTAGTCTGCATCTATGGAAAGATAAGAAAAGTTTTGCAACACAGTCATTTAATAAACTTCGTTATAACATAGATAAACTAACTGGCTTTTAAGTATTGCAGTAAAGTTTCCTGTGTTAAAAAATAATTTCCGACGGAATGACAACGAGTAATATTTCATACAGACGGAAACAACTACTACTGGGAATCCCACTAGGACTAAGCGAATTTTCGAAAAGGGACAAGGTTAAAAGAATCAATTGTCATTCATTCTTCACCGTTTTTTTTTGACTTTATGAAAGTGTTGGAATAACAAGAGAGTAAGGGGAAAATTAACACCTCATGGGTATATCGATCAGTTTGAAAAGTAAAAGAACAAAGAACATGCTCATAGAACAACGTAGAAATATGACATACTCATGTTTCTACGTTGGTTTTATTTAAAATTATGGTGAGAAACTATAAAAAAAGTATGGCCTGGCGGGAGACAGCAATATAACCCCAAATACCTCCAAAGCGCTATCAGGACAGTAAAATAGAGCACTTTATCCATTATGAAAGCATCAGCAAATAATGGGGTGCCATATTCATTACCCTGTAATTGGCGAAAACTATTGGGGGATGCGAAGGCATGAATTATTATTATGATTATTATTACTTCAGAATACTTTAAAGAACCGGTAGTTTCTAAGGAAGAGAAAAGATGATCTTTGTATTCTCCAAGTTGACGAAATTTAGGATATTTCAAAAACAAATTATCCGGCTGGTCATAGAAGGGGAAGGTACGTTTTTGAACTGAGAGGGAAGCGCGTTGAATTAAATTTTGTTTTAGTTTTAGTTTATTGAATTATTATAGTTTATATCATTATTTATCTGTTTGTCATTTCTATTTAATTTTTGTTATTGGATTTACCTTGCGTAGCTTTCAAATCGGTTTTTATAAGAAAATAGATGGGTGATTGGAATTGGCCCCTATTATGGGCCAAACCGATCACGCTTGATGTATTAAAAAAAATAGTATTTTAATGCATTGGGTTAATATACATGATGGTATGTGTAGCTAAAAGATGTATGATAATATATAAAAAAAATTTCGATCAATAATAATAATTGCAGCTCACACCGAGAGAAAAAAAGTGTTGTATTAACTAATAAAATGGTGTATTGAACACTTTTTTCTTTTTCAATATGAGCAATGATATTTTAGTGTTAATGCAATACGTAAAAAAATGTTTAAATTGCGTTAAGTTACTGAATAATAATAATGTTATAAGAAACAGACTATGCGTGATTCTTTGGAACATGTACTTAATTTTCCATTAACAATTTCTACCTGCTAATTGAATAATACAATAACATTATCCCAACACAGTTACTTGTTGTAGACACACGAAGTAATAATTGTCTCTATAATTTTATAATATTGGTTTAGCACTATAAAATATTGATTCAAAACTTATATTGTTTCATTTAACCTACCTGTAGTATTTATCGAATGACCATTTGCATGTAATTCAACACTTTTAGGTGGTTATACCAAAAAGATTTTCTTGTTAGTGGAACCATTTTCGATATTGCTTAAAATCACGTTACTGATCGGGCGAGTTTTTAATTTCATCGATGGATCCATCGATTACTGTATCATTAATGTATTAAACAGAGATATACTGTAATCGATGGATCTATCACATTCAGCAATTAGTCCATTGATAGCAACGCATAGCTATATATTGCCTAATTAGGAAGATAGTAGGTAATAGAAGAAAAAACATTTACGCCATTATACTACTAAAGTTATATTATTTAATAACATAACTAAAAAATATAAAGGTTTTATTCATACATTTGAAAGGAAAGTACAATTTAACGTTTCATAATAAATCATTAATAACAACATTTAACCAAAATTCGTTATCAGAATTTACCGATTTCGTAATACTACCCACCAAATAATCATTATTTTCAAGGGAATTGGCTTTTATCATATTAATCAATAATATTAAACAATTAGAGGCACAATGATTTTTACGATTACATTTGTCACTAGTGATGAGCGATATTTCACGAACTTGTTCTTCACAGTGATTGGAGAATCACGGATCACGACGTGAGTGGAAAATTCTGAAAGCAGTGATTCGTGATTCGTGATTGCGGTAACGATCAACGGCGAGGCGCGACTGCGCACAGCAAATTAATGATAACCTGGATATATTGCACTCGCTCCGCACCCATACTCGTTCTAAATCTTAACCTGTTCATATAAGTTGTAATGAATCAAAAAGTTGACTACTTTTTTTTTTTTTTTTTTTTTTTTTTTTTTTTTAGATGACTTTTTTTTTAGATGACTTTTTTTTTAGATGACTTTTTTTTTTGCAAGAACCGACGACCTTTTTTTTTTTTAGCTCGTTTAGGTCGTTTTTTATAGTGCTAAGAAGAACTTTACGAGTTACAAGTTACAAGTTTACGATAAGTATACATGAAACACGATTTGATATCGATGAGTCAATACAGTGATCGCAATCACCGTGATTTATAAATCACTTTCACGAAATTACAACGTGTACACCGACCTGTTCTAGAATTGTTCGAATCCGTTACAAACGGTCTTATTTGAATTTGCCGGACACCTCTTTCCAATGATCTTCCATCCTTGGGCTGCCCTTGGGTGAAACGTATCTTCTGTCTTGCTCCTGCATCCGGCTGCCAATCGATGTGTTTTCCAGCGTAATTTCAATATTATTTAAAATTTCTCGAACTTCCTTTCCTATACAATGTAACAGCGTCGCTGCTTGTATTTCGGCTGTTTTCCCACTGCAACAACTCGCGGTAGAATATAATCCGTAATCTTCTTTGAATTGCCTCCAATTTTTTGCTAGGTCACCGTCCATTTTCATCTTCTCGGATTGAGATACATTCTCCATTTTGTTTTGTTCCTTTCTGACCCTTTTTTTTTATAATTTGTTGCACTTTTTCTTCCTTTCACTGATTTTTTTTTTGTATATTGTTTGTTTTTTATTCTGACTGCGCCATGTTATATGTATAATACTGCGCGATGGGTTTTTGATTATCTTTATTATTCAAATATTGATGTTACAGAAACTCACAAACATAGTCTTTTGCTACGGAGGTGGATACTGACTGACTATACGCATGTGCGATCCCCTATATGTATATTATTAAATATTACATTTCATTGAGTTAACACCGATAGTAAATATTTAAGAACACCTTTTTCAAATGTCAAATCGAACAATTTGTGGATTAACCAACCAGATAAAATTTGGTTACGCCTGAACCCTATAATCTGTTTAAATTAACTCTAAAGTGTGCAACAATATAAATATGTTTGTTTTAAATAGGTGCATATGATTCACTTAAATGCACATGGTTAAATCATATGGCTCAAATTCGGTGACACTACGAAAATGTTGGAAATAACCATTTCATTTCTCTCAGTGCAGAAATAGTACATAAAACTGATCGGAATTGCCCCACTTTACGGTACCGACGTGGTGGGGGAAATGTCGCCTAGACATGTTTCACTTCTGTGAAGCCGGCTTTATAAGTAAGTTACCCCCACCTAAATTGAAAATATGGAATTTATTTAAAAAAAATATATATTTGAAAAAAGAAATTTGATTTTTATTTTTTGTAAATAGCCCACACGTGGTTTAAAAATTTAATTCTGAGCATCTTTGCCAAATGACTTTTTTTCGATATCATGTCATTTAATTGCCGCTTCACGGACTACTTTTTAAATTTGGGATATTAATAACAAAACGCTTTTCTGTATATCCAATCTTTAGTTTTATTATGTTTTACGACGGGTTTCGACGTAACGCCATCTTCAGGTGCATAAAAACGTCAAAAGAAACCACAAAGCTACGTCATAACTGTTAAAATTTAAAATTTCAATGTCGTAATACGAAGCAACTAAATTGATTAACAAATAAATCATCACGTAAACAATGACATACTATTATTATGTTTAAAGTCAAATTCTTAAATTTAAATGTGTAGTGCACTATTGCAATACCGAGAAAATGGAAATTTTTAAATTTGCCTTCGTATTAGTGATCACGTGAGATATATGTCAAAATAAATTTTGAGGTTAGACGTGTTGAACTTATTCCACAAACTCAAATTTCCATATTTTAATAATAAAAAAAGAGTATTTTGCAACGTCTATGGCTGGTCTAATTTTTCCATTACATACATTGATTTTAAACCACAAACAAGTGCTTTCTCTAATATTGCCATATTCATATACATACACAGAAATACCCATTTCAAACTAACCGAGAACACGCCTTTCTAGGAAAAGGTCATGCGTTTATGTAAAGAGGTCTGTTTGTGTACGCGTATATAAGGATGAGTAATTGCTTCTTCAATTACGAATATTGTTCCGGCGTGGCTATAAACACCACCGTTTCTAACGCGCTCGACGCAGAAGCGGCCAATAAAAATATTGTTCACAATAGGTTTGCAGTAGGCAGTACAACTGAGTATTGGAAGCTTTTGATTGTACATACATAATTCCTAGGTTACAAATCCCACAACCGAGCGTTCGGCATTGTCCGGCTTGAGTTACATTTGTATCTGTACGTTAATCTCCTGTAGTTATAATAAACTAGTATTATCACATTACGTTGGTCACTACTGTGAAACGCGCAATACCTACCTAATCACACTGTAATCAGCGGTTAGTATGGAATTAATTTGAGCTGTGTGCTTGCGCAACTGCCGTAGGCAATTTGATATAGTGTAGAAGCAATGTTTATAAAAACTTGCAATGAGTGTAATCAAGCCCCCAGTTGTATATAAGTTTCAAAGATGTGGTTAGACCAGAAGTAATGTGTGTAAAAGTCTTGTTTAGTAAAGATTAGATTAGTGAGAATCTTAAGGCACTGCACGACTTTTAATATGGTATAAGTGTTGGGATCTGTGTTCCCGATGACGAACCAGATGTCAACCGAGGTTTCCATCATGTTGTCTACGGTAAATTCTCTCTGTTACTAATTATGTTTACGATAAATTTTGTGATACCTACACCTTTTTTTTTTTAAATCGTTTGTCGCAGTGCTTTTGCACGCACTAATCACTTTTGACAGTTTTGTATGTTAACCGAATGTCTGAAAATATTTTTTGCAATTAGTGCCGTAACCATACCATTTATTCGACTAGTGCCGTAATAGGGTCTATTACAGCACTAGTTGCGTAATAGAAATTGGAACATTTTAAGCAGATTTATTTTAAGTTGGTCACATTGCAACAGAAATGGAGATGTCAATATGACATTTTGTAAGCAAGTTTGAGGTTATTATATTAAAATTCATTGTAAGATTGATATTTTTAATTAATCTTTGAAATAGTACAACTATTAAACATTTATATTAACGTTTGAATTATCTTTCGAAGTGATAGTGATACCGTGTGCAGTAGAAACATTTGTTGAAAATTATCGTTCTCTGCGATAGTGATATTGCTTCTGTTGGGTACTCAAACTGTGAACCATTCCCAGAAGTTCCAGGTAGATTCACATATTTTCCTGTGCAAACATATTTCCAACATCAATTTTATTTTCATAGAAGAGGCAACGTAACCTTCAGCAACAGCCGTGCTTTTCCAGCCACCTAATCGTTTTATAGTTAAAATATCACCTCCAGTATTTGCTATATGTGTCGCACTGGATCTTCTAAAACAATGTCCTGTATAAAGATGAGGATATGGTAAATGAAGAAAACTGGCAATTTGTTTAGGAACATTTCCCATGGTGTTAATACCGATAGAGCTATTAATTAAGCAGCCATGATGATAAGTTAGAAAAAAAACGTTTGTGAGTAACTGTTTTAGGCGCAGATTATTATATTTTTTATAAGTTCGATGCAGTTTACACAGTCACTGCGAACATTCTGGGTACATTGTTTTTGTTTAGGTATGTTGACTATAATGGAATCGGAATTGTATTGAAGATCTTCCACACATATATTAATTAATTCTTCTCGCCTACAGGCTCCATTATATCCTATTATCAAAATAACCTAGAATATAAAGAATTTACAAAAAAAAGAAACGAAATAATATACTATATTGTAACGGTTTTTTCTATTCTTAAAACGTTGTCGGGGTTTAGAAAAATACACAGTCGATATATTTAAATTAACTTGATTTATTAACGCACTTACGAACTACTTAAATCTATTAAATAACACTAAAATTAAATCACTCACTACTTACTATTAAAAATCACTTATTAATTAAATCACTTAATTACTAATGTCTTAATTTATGTAAACGATTTATTTGCACCGATATTTATATCACACGTACTAATTCGCTCGTATTTATCTCCACTCGTTATCCGCACTATTCAACTCGTATCGACTGACTGACTGACCAATAACCACGCATTATTTTATATCTAGCGCCGGGATTACGACATTGTTCGGGACACATCTAGGGCGTGTTTCTAGATTCAGAAGAATAATCACGAATCTTCGACCCGGTACTGCCCTCTGTCATTCCTCGTACGTAATTCTTTTTTCCGCTATGCTAGCGCCATCTATTGACGCCTATCAAAAAACCGCCAGTTTAAAAATTGGCGCTCGTTACATTATTATAAATTAAAAAGACAATAGTACTCGTGATGCTGAAAATGTTATTTTGAACACAGTTTAACTCTCCAAACCATTTACGAGGAATTGTGGGATTATGTGGGCACATGAATCTCCAATAACCTTGCTAAGCTCTTCAATTATGTGATTCCTGAAAACATCGTTCACATTCTGCTGTTGACATGGGAGTTATAGAAATAATATCCAACAGTTTGTATGTTTCCGTCAAAACCTTTTTTAGGTTTTTGTCTGTTATGAACACTAAAAGTGGCAAAACACCACCTACACCTACGTCACACATGTCATCGCGCTTATAAATTGCTGAAAATTCACTTTTCAATATTACGCTGCCCAACATAAGGATACTATAAGGATAAGATTTCGCAGTTTTTTGTGTACATAATTAACCTTATCTTCGTTGTACTTAATTTTATGTCGCAAATAAGCACTGTCTAACTATTCACTTTGCCTAGAACATTAAAATCCGCGCATGCATTCATGTGAGAAACGGAATTTTCGTGTTTCTTTGCCCTCTCTGCGATATGCTTTAAATCATTTAGCCCTTGTTTATTCCACGCTCTAACCTCTTTCTTAAAAATTAAGCAGATAAAACAAAATAGTTTATTTGTTAGTAAACACACGCATATCCACTCATACGATTATTAAATACTCTATTGTAAGTTTGAGTTTTACTTGTGGAAATGTAGTTTATTTGGAGATCAGGAATAGGTCTTCCTTTCTCTTTAATTAAAAGTTTTTCCTCAAATGAGAACGGTGTTTTTTTTAAGATTTTGCACTCAACTAACATCCATCATTAATAATAAACGTCACTTCAAGCCTTTGAAATCACACATGCGCGGGTACGCGTTGAAAACGATGATAAAGATGAGGTCAGATACCTTAGATTAATTTTTGTACTGAAACAATACAAAGTATCAGTGGCGGCTCGTGAGTTATGAAAGAGAGTGGGCACAATACAAGAACTTGCCTATTTTTTGTACATAAAATCCATTCTCCTATTTTTCATGCTAGAAAAGACGATGACTTTGTTGTAAAAATGCGTTCAGCCGATCTTCTGACATTGTGCTTCTCAGAAAAGTTTTAATGCGTTTGAGGGTGGAAAAACATCGTTCACATACTGCTATCGACATCGGGGTTGTACAAATAATATCCAACAGTTTATATGTTTCCATCAAAACTTTTTTTAAATTGTTGTGTGTTATGAACACTAAAAGCGGCAAAACACCACCTACATCTACGTCACACATGTCCTCGCGCTCATAAATTATTGAAAGTTCACTTTTCAATTTTACGCTGTCCAACATAAGATAAGATTTCACATTTTTTTATACACATAATTAACCGACGCAAAATATGACGATTTTTTTCGACATCTTCGTTGTACTTAATTTTATGTCGCAAATAAGCACTGTCTAACTATTCACTCTGCCTAGAACATTAAAATCCACGCATGCATTCATGTGAGAAACGGGAATTTTCGTGTTTCTTTGCCCTCTCTGCGACATGCTTTAAATCATTCAACCCTTGTTTATTCCACGCTCTAACCTCTTTCTTAAAAATTAAGCAGATAAAACAAAATAGTTTATTTGTTAGTGAACACACGCATATCCACTCATACGATTATTAAATACTCTATTGTAAGTTCGAGTTTTACTTGTGGAAATGTAGTTTATTTGAAGATCAGGAATAGGTCGTCCTTTCTTTTTAATTAAAAGTTTTTCCTCAAATGAGAACGGTTTCTTTTAAGATTTTGCACTCAACTAACATCCATCATTAATAATAAACGTCACTTCAAGCCTTTGAAATCACACATGCGCGGTACGCGTTGAAAACGATGATAAAGATGAGGTCAGATACCTTAGATTAATTTTTGTACTGAAACAATACAAAGTATCAGTGGCGGCTCGTGAGTTATGAAAGAGAGTGGGCACAATACAAGAACTTGCCTATTTTTTGTACATAAAATCCATTCTCCTATTTTTCATGCTAGAAAAGACGATGACTTTGTTGTAAAAATGCGTTCAGCCGATCTTCTGACATTGTGCTTCTCAGAAAAGTTTTAATGCGTTTGAGGGTGGAAAAACATCGTTCACATACTGCTATCGACATCGGGGTTGTACAAATAATATCCAACAGTTTATATGTTTCCATCAAAACTTTTTTTAAATTGTTGTGTGTTATGAACACTAAAAGCGGCAAAACACCACCTACATCTACGTCACACATGTCCTCGCGCTCATAAATTATTGAAAGTTCACTTTTCAATTTTACGCTGTCCACATAAGATAAGATTTCACATTTTTTATACACATAATTAACCGACGCAAAAATATGACGATTTTTTCGACATCTTCGTTGTACTTAATTTTATGTCGCAAATAAGCACTGTCTAACTATTCACTTTGCCTAGAACATTAAAATCCACGCATGCATTCATGTGAGAAACGGAATTTTCGTGTTTCTTTGCCCTCTCTGCGATATGCTTTAAATCATTCGACCCTTGTTTATTCCACGCTCTAACCTCTTTCTTAAAAATTAAGCAGATAAAACAAAATAGTTTATTTGTTAGTGAACACACGCATATCCACTCATACGATTATTAAATACTCTATTGTAAGTTCGAGTTTTACTTGTGGAAATGTAGTTTATTTGAAGATCAGGAATAGGTCGTCCTTTCTTTTTAATTAAAAGTTTTTCCTCAAATGAGATCGGTTTTTTTTAAGATTTTGCACTCAACTAACATCCATCATTAATAATAAACGTCACTTCAAGCCTTTGAAATCACACATGCGCGGTACGCGTTGAAAACGATGCAGTCGCAATGAATGCAAGACGTTAACTTGAGACACGAAATTGCGTGCCCCAAAGCGATCCTATAAGCGCATATGGCGAAGATAAACGAAGCCGTTCGATTCATACTCGAAATAGGTACATCGGAAATAGTGCCCCGGAACATAGTTTTGAGCGTTCGCATATGCGCTAGTGTCTGTGGTGCGGAAGTAAACTTTGATACCATCGTTATAAAAATATGTAAAAATAGTAAAATAAAATAATGCACTGGATTACATGCGAATTTATTTCTGTGTTTATCTTGGTGGTTAGGGGGGCACGTGCCTTTGTGCCCTTTAGTACCAGCCCCCACTGCGTTTAACACAAGTATACAATACAGTGGCTGGAAAGAGCAACATCATTTATTTAACCATAAATATTAGGCTTCATTTTGGCACATAAAAATGTAATCAATTGTAAGAAGTAATAAGATTGCGATAACAATGCATGTAGCTATACCATTTTAGAAACCATCTAGTTCGTCATTAATTTAATTAATGACTGCATGGGTCATTGTTTCCAAAGTTGAATTTTGTTGAAAAAGAGAACTTTCTTATCATATATGTAATACAAGCTTACAAGCAAAATATTCCTGTATAATATGATTATATACTTTCGACTTTCTCCGAAAACTGTTTGCCTAAAAAAAAATGGTGCATTACTTAAATTTTATAAGATGAGCTATTGGAAAGTGAAAGCTTTGTTTATATAGTATCTAATTTTGTATTCGAAATTAAAAGCCAAACATGATAAAAAATTGGCTAAGCAAATTATATATTTGCAGACTTACAACATATTAGATGGTGAGTGAAAAAACTATTTTAAGAGTAAACAATACCAGTTAATCGTACGCGAATATGTCTGTGTTACATCAAAGGTATATATAACCGTTGAAATAAAAAGGACGTATGAGATCGGTGTAGCAGTTATCGAAATTACAAATATTTAGTATTTAAAGAATTAGCAATCGGTGACGGAATGCCATGTTAAGTTAAACAAAGTAACAAAAAATTTTGACGAAATGCATGGCTATTTCAATAGAGGTAAAATTATAAGAAAACAAAAATACTGCGAAGAAAGCGTATTTATTAACATAATTACTCACTAAATAAATATTTTATTGAGTAATAAATTTAATAAATATTTTATCATACCTATATATGTGCAACGAACAGCGAATATTTACAACAAGGTTATTTTGACAGTCTAAAAAAACACGTCTACACCAGCGCTTTATCGGTATTTACCAAAAAAATCATTTGCATCTCAGTAGATTCACTTACTTATGTTTCCAGAACAACATAAAACTAAACCTATTACACATATCACAATCATAACCAAGCTGCTGACAACCGATGAAATATATTTTTTAATATACGACTATCAAAATGAGAATTGATTAGAGATTGTAGTTTGGAATTTTGGTTTTTCACACTTTGTTGTCGTTACACAGCTGAAAAACAGTTAATCATACTTGCACCACTGAAGAGACACTTGTCATATTAAGTGAAGATGTGTTATATGATTATTTCCGACACGTGACATTCGACATTACAGTACACCATATTGCATTCTAGATTACACCACTGGCCAACTGTTACAAAATTAAAAATTCAATTCCCGTAACATGTAATTGTTAAAACAAAAAATGTAGATTTCGTAATATTTTAAGCATTGTTCTAATGATATTTTACACCGTCAATATTGTTATATTGAGTTATGTAAGTTTTCTGGGTAAAATAAACAAGTATTTCGTGTTAAATCTTCTAAAAGAATTAATTAAAATAAAAAGCAGAAGTTGTCAAGTTAAACACTTTAAGTTAAAACAAACAATTGTTATCTGTTATTTCAAAATAATTAGTGGTTGGCACTATCGATAGCGACTATCGATAACTATCGATAGTTGACTATACAGGGTGTACCAAATAAAAAAGTAAATTTTGCTTGGGTGTTAACTACACGACATATAAAGCACAAACCCGCCGAAACCGGATTTCATCATTAAAAAATTTAAAAAAAGTAAAATTTCGAGCAAAATTCTTTAGTCCGGGCTGATGCAAGGAAACGTCATGTTAGCCCGCTAAACGTCGGTATTATGTATAAATACATTGCACTCATTTAGTGTTATTCTTAATGGTATACCGTAAGTTCATTTAACGTCATTCTAAATAAATAAAGGCTAATCGGCCAGTGTGCCCTTGTAAAAATAGCAAAAAGGAGGCATTTTAAATTTCTTCTTTTTATAAAATAAACATTCTTTATTTGTTAAGAGCATTCTACGTAAGTCTACAAAGTATTATTTTTAATATCCTGATAAGACGTTCGAGTTTCACCGGATATGCGACTTCAGTAGTTACAAAAAACGTAAATATTTTTCTTTTACTTTGTCGAATTGAGAGTTAGTTGTTAATAAACGGTACCACATGAATCTGAAATATTTCTTTTGGATTTATTTAATCATATAGCGCAAAATGAATTGAATCGAATTACACAGAAATAAATGTAGTTACAGAAAATTTGCAAACACGTCTTTTTACTATGGTGTCGCGCGAAAATGAATCTATACATTCCCGCGCTTTTGCCGATGCATCAAGCTTCGATTTTCTTTATATGAAATCATGATGGTCCTGAAAAGGATCGTTTTTCGAGACGGGAAGAATTTAAATAAAATGTTCGAAGTGGCTTGCACTCCAAGCGGCGATCCACACAAAACTAACAGCGGTAATGGCTGAATGGACAGCATTTGGGTTGGGCACAGGTGCGGCTTTAGCCCACGGCATTTATAAAATATTTTTTTCTCGTTAATGCTTACAGATAGACCCCCTGTGCATTAAGACTTTTTGATTGTATATGTTACAGCTGCAACATATTATTATATTCTCACCTCTGTATCTGATACACCCTGTATATCGATAATTATGGATATTCGAGTATCGATAGTTGAACGTTGTCCTGTCCACCACGAATATATTTATATTTAGTTTACAACGCAGCAGGATGCCCAAATTCAATAGACACACTACAAGCATCGTCTTAATGTGTTACGTGTCATGCGTACACGATTTATGATTTAAATAAAACATTTAAAAAAAAATTACTTGCCACGTAGAATTGATAAAATGGTGTTTATTTGGTTAGATCTTCCGCATTGCAAATTACAAGTCTCGACATATATTTATATATGCTTGTTTACGTTATGGTAGGCCGTGAGATTGTAAATTCGACCTTATAAACAATGGAATTTATACAAACAAATGCGTTTTTGGCGGTAAGATGTTATCGACAGCACAGTTGAAATATCGGATCTCATGAATGTTTTTTTTTTTTTTTTTGTTAACGTTTAGTAATCATAAACTGCGTCTACGATCTACATTATGCATGGAATATTTAACATTTTTGCGTCAGGTTGGTCACATTGTATGTCAATAATAACTCTGTAATCAATGTGAAAATTTGCGATTTAAAATTTACTGTTAAATGAAACGTCGTGTGGATTTAATCAAATGAAGCGAAAATTGAATTTGTTGCGTTTTTAATCAAGTGATAAAAGCGCTGTCACGAGTGCATTTATACTCATAAAAGCCATTTTTAGTTAGTAACAATGGAGGTGACAGTTTGAGGTTATTTTTATATAAAATTTTATACAAAAAAAATTAATAACACTGATATTTTTCTAACGGGACTTCGTATGTTGTGAAAAAAAATATATGCATACTTAAATGTATACCAAACTAAAAACTTGCTAAAATACAGGCCAACCGAACGTGTCTTAAAGATGAGGTCAGATACCTTAGATTAATTTTTGTACTGAAACAATACAAAGTATCAGTGGCGGCTCGTGAGTTATGAAAGAGAGTGGGCACAATATACCTAAGAACTTGCCTATTTTTTGTACATAAAATCCATTCTCCTATTTTTCATGCTGGAAAAGACGTCGATGACTTTGTTGTAAAAATGCGTTCAGCCGATCTTCTGACATTGTGCTTCTCAGAAAAGTTTTAATGCGTTTGAGGGTGGAAAAACATCGTTCACATTCTGTCGACATGGGGGTGTACAAATAATATCCAACAGTATTATTGGTTCCGTCATCACTTTTTTTAAGTTGCTGGTGTGTTATGAACCACTAAAACGGCAAACACCACCTACATTCTACGTCACACATGTCCTCGCGCTCATAAATTATTGAAAGTTTCACTTTTCAATTTTACGCTTTCCAACATAGGATAAGATTTCACATTTTTTTATACATATAATTAACCGACGCAAAATATGACGATTTTTTTTCTACATCTTTTGTTTTAATGCGTTTGAGGGTGAAGAAGCATCGTTCACATTCTGCTGTCGACATGGGGATTATAGAAATAATATCCAACAGTTTATATGTTTCCGTCAAAACTATTTTTTAAGTTGTTGTGTGTTATGAACACTAAAAGCGGCAAAACACCACCTACACCTACATCACACATGTCATCGCGCTTATAAATTACTGAAAATTCACTTTTCAATTTTACGCTGTCCAACATAGGATAAGAATTCACCGTTTTTTATACACATAATTAACCGACGTAAGATATGACGATTTTTTTCCACATCTTCGTTGTACTTAATTTTATGTCGCAAATAAGCACTGTCTAACTATTCACTTTGCCTAGAACATTAAAATCCGCGCATGCATTCATGTGAGAAATGGAATTTTCGTGTTTCTTTGCCCTCTCTGCGATATGCTTTAAATCATTCAACCCTTGTTTATTCCACGCACTAACCTGTTTCTTAAAAATTACATGCGAATTTATTTCTGTGTTTATCTTGGTGGTTGGGTGGGCATGTGCCCTTGTGCCCTTTAGTATCAGCCGCCACTGCAAAGTATTATTACTATTCCAACAAGCACTATTTAGAAAGATAATAAGTAACGTAGAAAAACAACAAAGTTCCGAAAAAAAAAATATTAAAACAATTTAATAACGTGAAGGAAACAACTGAATCTCTCCTGGATTAGCAGATAGAAAATGGCATAAAATAATAATAAAAAAAAAAATTTTATAATAGAAATGTTTCAATATTTGTATGCCTAAAGAGAGTGACGTAAATTGTGAATGACCAAGAATTAACCCAGGAAGCACAAAAAGATTCCTTGAACCTACTTGAACATTTATCAGCCGTAACCTGTTTTCGATTTATGGTCTGTTTACGTCTTGATTTTTCACTTGTTGTGTACGAATCCTGTTATTTTTATCACGCTCGCCTTTATTTCGGCAGATATATTGACCTTGTCACGTATATAAATTGTTTTCGCTCGCCCACTCAAAACGTAACTCCTGTATTGTTTTGTCGTTTGTGCTAGTGCTGGAATATCGTTGTCGAAAACATAAATATGCATCTCAGATTGAAACGTTCGGTGATCTGAATGAATACTTCGTCACCTGTGGAGGCATTCCAACATGTCGGGAAATAAGATATATCACCATGTTTAAAATTGAATTACCAAGCGAAATTTGTAATCGTATTGCTATAGCGCTAGTATAATTATATTCTATTCAAATCTACTACCCACATTTGTCTGATGTTATCTCTTCTTTAAAGGGAAATCATTACGTCCAGCTCTATAAGTATAAATAATTCTTCTTTTGATGCTAATGAATGCTTTATTTTTAATAATGATGCTTTTTTATATCGATTTACCATAAAAATGGATTACTCCACCCGTATAATGGACCTTCACCTTCGTCGGCCTTAATGTATACCAAACAACACACGTAGACGCATGACAGACAAAAAGGACCGTTCCTATGACAAAAATACTCTGCTGCCAAGTGCTGATACCCTGTGTCCTGGTAATACTAATCGATCGATACGAAAATTACAAGGGTAGGGTAATTGAGGGAGGTCGCGATCATGGCCCTAAAACGATTATCCATTAGATAAGTTGTTACTTGTTTTTCTTCCATTTATTATTTAGTAAATTTATTTGTTTATATTTTTTTTTATTGGTGTTGCATTAGGATGACACTGCGCTACAAGTTGTCAAACTTATATTGCTGCATCAGGTGGATGAAAATATAAAAATATAATATAATAATAACAATATTCGTTTTTATTTTTATTATACTATCATCCACCTTATGAAACCACTATTATAGTGAAACAATCTCAACCAGGTACGCTAGGGCAATGAGAAAGGGGGTGCAGTATTTTTTTTTTTGTAATTATGCGTTACATATTTGGCGCCCAACGTGGGCGATGATATGGCAACACACATGGTGTAACAGCGGAAACGCCGTGGTCACTGGTAGTTAAATGGTAACAATTTGAGAAATATTGTATATTAGGATATATATAAGAGGATTATATCTACAATTTAAAAATAATACGCAATATACAGGGTGTTCCAAAACTTAGCAGTACACTTCTCACAGGAAAAATCGGGACACCAGCAATTCAGAATTTTAAATTTTCTTGATTGTAAATGCAACTTTCGGAGGACGTGTTCACTTATCATAGCCATAAATCACTTAATTATGTATATTACTGCGATCAAAGGATCAAACGACTAGAAATTTAAACACAAAAATAAATATATAGAGAGAAAAAGGTTTATGTATAGAATAAACAAATCCCAGTTTTGGTGGCGGCGTTTCCTTTATGAAAAAAAATACATAACAACAAAAAGAACTCTTGAATAGACGGCTTCATTTAGAAATATATATGTATTTAACTTGTTTGATGTTATGCAGAGATAATTCTTTTTTAAGAAAACGTGGTGATGGGATTTTATTATTTAATATTATGTTATTTGTTAGTGCTGCTTTGATAATTAGTTACTTACTTCGATTTATGCTCCCGAGTATTTAGTTTAGCAATAGACAATATGTCAGTCAGCCTCCTCAGTTTTGGGATAATGTGATTTTCACAGAATTTATTGACTACACTATTATTGATGTATTAATTACTATTGTTGTTTAATATTCTTAAATATTGTATTGCTATAAAGTTTCCTTCTATCTATAAAAAATTACCAAAACCAGTTTAAGATTATTTATAAAATTATTAAATAAAGCTATTAAGTTCGCAAAGAAATTATTTATTTTATGAATCCTCCGTTTATGTATTTTCAGGAAATATATTTTAGCTATCGCCTGTGTAATCTGACGTCGTTGATCTGTTTTCTTGAGATATGGCCAACACTGGGTCTCTTTACAAACCGTCTTTATGTAGCACAGGTTTATTAACAATTATTTAAAATATTATTGGATTTATAATACATAACAAACATTGTAAGATAGCATATTGTTCGTCAATCTCAGTTAGTGCTAAAATATTTATTTTTGAATTTGATACATTTAATACTTTTTCGTTGCTACTGCCTGAAGAGAGATATATTCTTGAAAATACAATAAACGAAGGGTTAATAAAATAAATAATTTCTTTGCGAAAGTAATTGCTGTAAAAATGTTGTAAATAATCTTAAACTGTTTTTGGTAATTTTTTAAAACATAGAAAAATATTTTGTAGTAATACAATATTTAAGAATACTAAACAACAACAGTAATGAATACATCAATAATAATGTAATTAATCAATGTGAAAATCACATTGTTCAAAAACTCAGGAAGCTGATTGACATATTGTCTATTGCTAAAGCAATACTCGCGAACATAAATCAAACTAAGTAACTAATATCGTAGTAATAGGGAATATAATTTTAAAATCCCATCGCCATATGTTTTCTTAAAAAAAGAATTATCTCTACATAACATCAAACAAGTTAAATACATATATCTGTATTTCTAAATGGTGCCGTCTACTCAAGAGGCCTTTTATTTGTTATGTATTTTTTTGCATTACTATTTCCGTATTCGGTATTTCTAAGCAAACACCGCCACCGAAATTCCAATGTGTTTATTTAATGTATAAACCTTTTCCTCTATATATATATATATTTATATTTTTTATACACACAAAAAAGAGATTTATGGCTATGATAAGTGTATATATCCTCTGAAAGCTGCATTTACACGCAAGAAATTTTAAAATTCACGATTGCTGGTGTCCCGATTTTTCCTGTGAGAAGTGTACATCAAAGTTATGTTTTTCTTAATGGAACCCCTTGTATTTTATGGCATTTTTGAAGTGTACACTAAAAACTAGAACAATTTCTTCATGTTTTCAGAAACATTTATTAATTGCTCATTTGTAATATTCTCTAGTTCATTTCTTATTGCTTCTTTCAGTTGGATATATGTCAATTTTGATAGCAAAAATTTGAGGAAAGTAGTGTAGGATCAGGACAATCATTCTCGATCTCAGTGTATTTGATATCTTTAACACATGCTTGCGATTTCTGATTATTCTATTTCTTGTTCTTGTTTGACGTTGTTTTGTATGGTTTAACATACTTTAAAATAAAGATTATTATTATTATTATTAAATTAAGTAAACTCTCTACATTTGTGTTATTATTTTTCATTCAACAATATGCCTATTTCTTGTTTTGAGACTACTATTAAGATATACACATATAAACAGAAAAAATAAGATATTTTCGGTTATCATTACTAGGTTTTGCATTAATCGTTTTAGTTTGATATTGATTTTGTCTATTTTTCATTTGCAGGTATCAAATGCCCCGTATGCAGTAAGTTTGTCATTCCTGACGACATAGAGTGCCATCTGGTCATGTGCCTAACAAAACCACGACTTTCGTACAACGGTAAGTTATTTTGCTTTTCAAAATTACCTAACAATAGAGTATACGTATGTATTTTTTTTGTAATTGAAATTCTGTTGCATAAATCATATAATAATTTAGTATTTAGGGGATAGATGTGTATTCATTTGAAATTGAATATAAAAATATTGTCAATATCTTCAAAAAAGATACTTTAGTAAATATCAATATATAACAATAACAAAACGATTATTATAAATGTCTGCATTTTTGTCTGCATACAGATTGTCTGTGATGTAACACTCTATTGCTATTCAACGACATATTGAGTTAAAGCTATCAAATAGATCTTGAAAGAAACGTTTTTTAGATAAATAGATTCCTATATTTTTCAGTATTTTTAGTGTTATGTTAGTTATAGTATTTTTTCTTGAAATAGATTTTAATTAAGTTGCAGAATATTTTAGTTTTAGACAATTTAAATAAACTCACATCAAAAAAGCAAAAGTTGCAATTCGCAAGTGTCAAATTACGAATACATTAGCACAATTAGAGAGTTCAAACAATTTGCGATTCTCATGTGGTTGTATATTAAATGTTGTGAAATTCTTCAATAAATTAACCAAAAATGTGTTGACAACAACATATTTTGATGCTACACTCTGCTGGGCTTCCGAACTGGATCTTCTTCTAACTGACGTTTCGTCCACTCTCGCAAGAGCCATCTTCAGGGCTGTGCTACTTGCTTGACTTCAAGTGTATAAACCACTGCCGCACCAGCATGGAATTCGATAAACACCAGGAGCTTCGAAAGAAAATTACGATCTTTGACGGGAAAGGAATCTGAAAGTTTGGAGTTACGTTTAAAGACGAATTTCATGTTGTGGTTGCACAAGATTTTCTCTATATGATCAGTAACACCTTAGATGTAGGGAAGATAAGCTATGGATTGATGTGGAGTAGATTGTGTGTTTAGGATGTAGGTGTCGGTTTATGGTATGCGGGATCTGGTGTCTAGGATAGTTATTTTCTTTTTCTAAAGTTTTTGAGGTTCCAAATAAAACAAGACTCATAAGCTTCCTGGAAAAGAACCATAAATTGAGCAGGGATCAGCATGGGCACAGAAAGCAAAAGTCACTATTGTGAGCGTAAGGATTGAGGATCTTAGATAAGTATTTGGAGGAATTGTAGGTAACAGAACGGAAGGGAACATTGGGTTTGTGAATTTTTGGGATGACCGTATAGTTTAGGTGGATTGCAATCGCTAGGTAGTAAGGATTTATGGAATTCAGGAGGAATCGTTGAGGATTTTATGGATTTTGGACCGTTCAATACGTGATGTAGGATATGATCTTCTGTTCATACTCATTAATCTCCACTATCACCGTAGTCTTTCCCTTATATCAGCTTAAGTACAATGATTTAAGGATCGGATTTCAGTCGTTTAAGGATAAGTATTTCGGACTTAGGGATGTTAGGTTTAGGAGAATCGGCGATGTCGTTTGAGATTCCGACAAAAGCTGATTCTATGTCTGTCTAGGTATAGATGCAAAGTTGGGACCTTCGGGATAAGTTAGATATCTCATCAGAAGATAGGGATCATTTGGAAAGGTTAACGACAGTGTGGGTCATGGAATAAGGACCATGGAATGGTTTAAAAGGATTTAAGGATTCGAATTTACGATACTGTTTGCTGGTTAGCAAGAATTTTAATTGATTCTGATTGTTGGAAGGTTATACAATCTAGATGCTTCCAGTGGGAATGGATAGTAGAAAGCTCTAAATGCAAAGACAGGAGGAGAGTCGAGGAAAGGAAATGAGGTTCAGGTCCTAGTATGCTTAATTCGTTCGTGTTGATAGATATGGTTAGCGGAAAAGAATGTGATGTGGTGTGTGACACATAGGGATTTAGGAATGATCTAGTGGTCACAACATCTAAGTAAAAAAGTTAATGAAGAAATTGATCTTACCAGTTTTTGACGTAGCTTTCCGAATTCTATGGTATTCTTTTGGATCTCCTAAACTAATACATAGACTTCTGCGGCCGCTGTCCATATTAGCTAACAGCCCTGAAGATGTTCCTTGCTACATCTAGATGAAACATAGAGCAGAAGAAGATCCACGACGAGGTTTTAGTCTGGAAGCATGATTTGGATGTGCAATAAATTGTTACTTAAATTGGGTTTATAAATCTTCCAAACAATTTTTTTCAGATTTCTTGACCGGTGTGAACTTGGCAAGCAACTTTATTAAAAAAAAAATAAACGTAGTACGGTTCGATTGTACTTCGTTTGTACCACCCTCAGTTTCGTTTGTACCACCCTCAGTTTCGTTTGTACCTCAAAGGTTAGAAAAATAGAAAGGGTTAAAAAAAAAATTAGCAGGCAAGTACAAGATATTCAAAAACGGACAACACCATTCGAAAGAGCATTGTTTGTACCCGCTTGTACCACCTTCGTTTTCGTTTGTACCTTAAAGGTTAAAAAAATAGAAAGGGTTAAAAAAAGATTAGCAAGCAAGTGCAAGATATTCAAAAACGGACAACGCCATTCGAAAGAGCATTGTTTGTACCCGTTTGTACCTCCATTTAAATCGTTTGTACTTCAAAATATGTCAAAGAGAGAAATTTTGGTATTTTTTAAGATATCAAGAAACGGCCAAGGCTATTCGAAAGAGCATCGTTTGTACCCGTTTGTACCTCTTTTACCATCGTTTCAACCGTCTTCAACCCTCAGTTTCGTTTGTACCTCAAAGGTTAGAAAAATAGAAAGGGTTAAAAAAAAATTAGCAGGCAGGTACAAGATATTCTAAAACGGACAACACCATTCGAAAGAGTATTGTTTGTACCCGTTTGTACCACCTTCGTTTTCGTTTGTACCTTAAAGGTTAAAAAAATAGAAAGGGTTAAAAAAAAATTAATTTTTTAATTTTTTTTTTAATAAAGTTGCTTGTCAAGTTCACACCGGTGATTTCTTGCTTGTCATAATAACCATTGTCTGTAAGTTTCAGACAAAAATTCACTAAAGTCAGCAATACTGATGACGTCTTATAAAGTCTGTATAATGTTCTAAGATGCGAATAGAAATAAACTGTAATGTAAAACTTTTATAAATCCTAAGTTTTATATTGTGAGAGATTTTAAATGCACGTACAGCAAGAGAAAAAGATTACTATTATATTTTGTATGAAATTTTTTGAAAGCCTGTCTTTTTACCAATAGGTAATGACAGTGAGGTATTGATTTTAGATTTTTTTTCTTTTGTAGATATTTAAATTAAAAGTAAAGCTATTTAAATAATCACAAGAATTAAATTTTATTTTAATTTATATCGCGAAATTATAGTGAAGAATTTGTGACGAATCAGATCGTTTATTTGTTTTTTTTTCCTCTTTTTTATATAGGTAATTTAACTTAATATTTAATAATTCAGAATGTAAAAATACTTGGACCAAGTAGCGGTAGATAGATATATTTTAACCTCTTCGATAGTCTGGTTGTTTAGAACAGAATTATTTACATTTGTTTTGTCCTAACCCGACTCCGTAGTTTAGTTTTGTTACGTCCCCATATTTAGATTTAAGTTCCTTCAGTTCTACGAAGTTAATAGTGAAGACATCTTTCTCTTTTTTCGATTCTTTCTTTATTCTGTCAGACACCCTCTTCATTTGGAATTTACGACCACTAGAGTTCCTTTGTACACCACACGCAATTACTTTTGTAGCCCCACCAAGGGAAAATGGTTAGTGTAACAAGGGACTACTAGTTCAAAACCATATTGTAACAGGCAGTTCTGTACCGACATTTCAAGCGACAATACATTTGTAAATATGTTACTATGTAAATATATGAAAATACGAAAAAAAGATTTTGTGTGTTTTGTTATTTAAATACAGCAACGTAGAAGTGACAAATCCAGCACCAAGGCAATCACAAAATTCTACATGGGTGTTTACATCTTATCTCAAAGCCTCGAACAAACTTAACAACTGGCGATGTTTATTGTCGGCAGCCAATATCTAAATTCTTTTTAATTGTATTAAGCAGAGCCGGATGTTACAATATACAGTGAGGTCGTAAATGGTCCCCCCCCCCCCCCCCTCCCCCCATTAACTTTTGAATGGTATGAGATAGAGCAATGAAACAAAAACCAAGTGAAATTAGAGATAATTTGTGATTTTTTGCCTATAGAGATACGCACATGGCTTCTGATGTAAAATAGAGGGCGTAGCTATCTTTAAAATTTTAAATAGGAAGATATTTCTATTACTTTTATGGCAATGCAAACAGTTTTACGATTTTCGAAATTTTTACCAACTTATCCAAGATTAATAATTGGAGTACTTACGTTAATTTTTCGATAGCCCTCGTATTCGCTTTTTGGATATAGTGTACAGAAACCTGTAACTACAGTAATCTGTAACATAGACACCCACATACATGACACATACACTGACAGAAAAGATACTTTTGCTAAATTTTGCAAAAACGTCATATTGTAAAATATGTCATATTTTACAGCAATCGCTTCCTAAGTCACATAAAACCACAATATTTATACGAGGGCTATAGAAAAAGTAACGTAAGTACTCCAATTATTAATCTTGGATAAGTTGGTAAAAACTTCGAAAATCGTAAAACTGTTTACATTGCCATAAAAGTAATAGAAATATCTTCCAAATGAGCTTCTAAATGAAATTGCTTCCTATTTAAAATTTTAAAGATAGCTACGCCCTCTATTTTACATCAGAAGCCATGTGCGTATCTCTATAGGCAAAAAATCACAAATTATCTCTAATTTCACTTGGTTTTTGTTTCATTGCTCTATCTCATACCATTCAAAAGTTATCAGAGGGAGGGAAGGGGGGGGGTACCATTTACGACCTCACTGTATATATATAAAATTGTGTTCACGGCATATTCTTCTTTACTACCAAGCTATGCGGGAACTTTTTTCTCTTGCTGTACCTCTTAATTTCACTTTAGACGCTCTATAGATATAATACAATTTTATTATAATGTGTGATTGTTTCATTTGCAGAAGACATCTTGACCGACGACAAAGGCGAGTGCGTTATCTGTTTAGAAGAATTAAGTCAAGGTGATGTGATAGCTCGATTACCCTGCCTATGCATATATCACAAAGGGTAAGCGTTACTTCCCATTTTTTTTGTTAGCATTTTCCTGACTCTCTTGTAAATTTCAGATGCATAGACCAGTGGTTCGAGATAAACCGTTCTTGTCCGGAGCACCCCGGCGACTAGCACAGTCCCAAAGATCGCGATCTCGGGCAGCTCCAAGGCTACCACCACCATCACCACTATTACCTATATATTATCTATGTAAATATGTAAATAACCAAATCAGGATAATGTACACATCGTAGGAACCAACCTTTACTATTATTACTACTACTATTACAAGACAGCCATACCTTATTACTATTACTACCACTACAACAACCACCACTACCACTATTTTTAAAAATGCGACGGTGCGGTTTTTTGGTTCGCGCCTTCGATTTTGACTGGAGGACGGACGATCCACGATATTTTGAGCGTGGAGGGAGACTTCACGAAATCATGCCGGCAAGCCGAGAGACGAACCGTTAAGTTTCTGTTTATTAATGGATTCGTGACAGCGCCATCTCGCGACATGCTTTTTTTTTTTTATTAGTAATGATGTAAAGTGTTATTACGTAAAAGAGTAGGGTCGAGATGCCGAAAAGTGGAGACTTGTTGAGTATTGATCCGTTAAGTGAGCAGAGAAGGCAAGCTAGCTATATCGGTCTTATTTGATAAATCGCCCAAATACGTCCTTATATTTGCGTAATTATTCCAAGGAGGCAGTTCAAACAAAACTATTGAAATAAATGATAAATTACAGATAAAATTGTTATTGTTCTGATTCTGAAAAAATATTTTTATTTGTTGTTCGTTTTCTCCGTTTTATTTTATTTTTTTCTAGACATGTTTTTGATTGTTCATTTGGCTCAAAACAGAAAGTAGGATAAAAGTAACTAATAGTATTTAATTCGGACGGAAAATAAAGAATTATGAAGTTTAAAATAAAAAATAATTGATAAATAGAAAAAAAGACCAAAATTCTTAATCTGTTTAGTAGTAATTTTTTTTTGTTTATCTAAAAATATCACTTATAATTGTTCTTTTCTTATGAGATTTTTGCTCATGAAATTGTTGATAAAGATTTTTTTTAAGGTTATATCAAGTGTCTACTGTCTACAATAAAAACATTGTATAAATAAATTTGCAAAGACTAAAAATAAATAATTATACATATGTTAATTTGTGGCCTAGAAAATAGAATGTCGTCTAAGTGACATATCAAAAATTTCTCTGCGTTTAGTATTTTAAAAATAACTTTTAAAAAATATTGTTAGTTTCTTTTTTAAAAAATTACATATTAAAATGTTCAAGGAACGCGGCAAATAAAAGAACAATTATGTCTTAGACCGCCATCTCTGTATTAGTTAGGGAATAATCAACATTATCAACGTTGGTACTAATGCCTGATCAATCTTGGTTTGTTCAGCCGAGTGCTGATTTTATGTAATTTTTTGTAGCTTGTTACCTCCATTTTTCTGTAATGTTTTCTGCAGGTTCTTTTAACAAAAGATTTCGTTTAATCAGAGGAGTGTCAATTGACATGGATTTTTATATTACCATCCAGTAAACCAAATTCAAATTTCCCGCAATTATATTCAGTAACTTCAACTTAAAGGTATTCAAATAACTATTAATGTAATACAAAATCGTAGGTAATTTCATGCTTTAACGTTGAGTTACTAAAAATAATTGCGGGAAATTTGAATTTGGTTCACTGGGCAATGTTTTTATATGGAATTAGCAAACTCTTCCGTTTATATAAATATTTTCTCTTTTGATATTTTGACAGCTACTGCCTGTATTATACGGGCGTTGTAATAAATTATTATTAGAACTGTAAGGCGTTTAAATATAGTAGTAATTTTTTTTATTTGAAAATATAAACTGAGGGCATTACATTAAACAAATGATTTTTAAAAAATTGAAGAAAATTCTGACAGTTTTTGACGAAGTAATTTTTGTTCCAAATTTAAAAAATACTTACAAAAAATATATATATATGCGAAATTTGAATTATTATGCTTACATTTAACGGAATATTTTCTTATTTATTACTTATTTGTTATTTGTAAAAGAAGTGTTGGAATATTTAATATAAAAAAAAATAATAAAGAAAAAGAATTGATATTTTTGATACTTTCATAAGATGGTTGACTGTTGAAAAGAAGGAGGCATGCTATTAGAGAAAAAAATTCTTGGTTCTTATGCGTCACTGTTGTTTTATCCGCACAATCGCACGTGTGTCCAATCTAATCTAAACTATAAACGCGTGATTGTGCAGAATAAAATAACTAAAATAATGCGAAACTTGCGAAAATGTAATCGTGAATACATAGCCCTTATATATTATAATTAATTAAGTCAATAAATTTAAGAACGCATTAGTCAATTATATTACTGTTGAGAGAATTGAACTAGACCTTTTTTAATATCGTATAATTTAGTAATATTATTACATACATAAAATAAATATCGTTGTTTTTTGTCTGTATCCTTCTGAAGCAAAGAAATGTGATCTATTTAGGGTGTTTTTTTTAACTGTTAGTTGTTAAGTGCGCATGTCTAGCGAATTTTCCTATTACATTATAAATTTCAGTTAGAAAATATACAGCCAAATTCAAAGTTTTTAATTATGCAAAATACATTTTTAGTTGTATCACTCGATAAGTTATGCAACCAAAATTACAGCAAACACTAACTGAAATTATAATCGATTGTGGTTAAGTTACGAATACAATAATCTGTTTTTAATTCTTCTTGTGCACGCATTTGTTTAAATTAATAAAATAAACAAAGAGAAATCATAGGAACCAAAGATTACCTGTATAAAATAGTGAATATATGGAACGAAAATAAAATAAACATAATTTACAATAATTAATTGTACCTATTGTACGCATAACTGATATATTATTATTACACAAAAATGATTACTTATAATTATTACAATAATAAATAAATAAAAAAAAGAAGACAAACGATTAAAATGTACATAGTGATACAAAGCAAACAGAGTGTGATGCTATTTAGAGACGAGGTTTTAAAAAAAAAGAATAATTTTCCCTCGATAGAACGATTGGCAACGCTGTCAACGCGCTCAGGACTGTATAATGTGGAGAAAGTTGGCGCGAATTTCAAAAGCTGCTGCTTCTATGACGGAACTGCGCGTGCTTTGATGCAAATGATACAAAAAAAAAAAAAATAAATAAATAAATAAAACGATAGTGAGATATGATAGATAGAGAGAATGGGAGTCAGAACGTTAATATTATTAAAATAAGGTGCTATTCGTGGTTTGATTAGTCATACTACTACATAATATATTATTATTAAGTATATCTATAAGTATAATATATTTTTTTCGCGAGGAAAAAATTGAAAAATATCATGTTACCTGTTGACGATGACTAGGTTGGAGAGAATTAAAATAATTTCTTATTGTTGTAAGTAGTGCAAAATATATAGATAGATACAGTCTTTTTTATATATGTGTAGTTCTTGTTATTTGTTCTAGAATTATTTTGAGTTTTTTTTGTTGAATCGATATTGACATACATATTCGATAAAAATTCTTTTGATTCTTTCGCAATTTTTCTGTTCTGTATACATTAAAAATTGTTAGTTAATACTATACGATTACAAATATATGGAAAACTAACATCTTTTTTTTTTATATAATTTGAAAAAAGATTATACGATTATCCTGAATGGATAACGAAAAATATGATGTAATCTTTTAGTAAATTAATAAAAAAACATTACATTTGATGCGTATTTCTTTCTCCTCCGAAGTATCTACAAATGTTAAGTAAAGTAAGAAAAAAAAATGCTCCAGAAGTTATTTTGATAGAGGTAACTACAAATTAATGTAGTTTAATTAGTAAGGAATTGAAATAATCGTTCACTTTCCCGCAAATTCTTTTTAATTAAAGCTAGCAGTTTCGTTCAAACGAGGACATCCTCAGGCAAAGATTAAAAGCAGTCTTTTGTGAGAAACAGGGTCATTATTTCAATTTCTTTGTTTTCTTATTAATTAACTTATACAGAGTCAAAAATGGATTTCAAGATTTTAATTAGTTTTTGCCTCAATAATTCTTATAAACCTCTACAACCTCTCTAAACATTATTTTTTTTTAGTTGTGCAATATGCTAGGGAAAAATAATAGAGTTGCCTATATGCATGAATAGAGTAAATAGTATTATATAAACAATGGTTGAAATTGATTCGACAAGATGAAATTTAAAATATTGCTTAGTGGAAAAGTGAATATCCCTATTCGGTTACTATGACAGCTGTCATTTATACGATATTAATTTTGATATTTTATATTTCTTTGATAGATAATAAGGTTGGAAACCACTCTTTTCTTCTTATTTGTATGGAAACTTTCAAGCAACTGTAGCTGAACAAGTTTTTACTTTGTGAAATTCATATCTTTAAAGAAAAAAATTGTGTAATTGTAAATTTTATATTTGTTAGTATGGATTTGCTTCTTTTGTCGTGTTTACGTTTTTGTAAGAAGATAACGTTTTACAGTGTGCTATAAAACGGCCGTAACCTTTTCGCCTAGATTTACATTCGCACATTTTGACATTTGTAGTTTCCGCCAAAAGGTTAAATGTAAAAATAATATTTAGAATATGCACTATCGTGTTTAAATGTGAGTTTCAATTCCCTTGGTCACGTTGAAAACTTGTTCTATCAACTGTTCGTATTTTCGCTCCTCCAATTTTATTCGTAAGTAGACGATTGATTACATTTTTTACTGTTTGGGAATTAAATCTAGGAATACTAAATATAATTGAAAAGTATTGTATTGGCACTGTTTATAACAGAAATTGTGAAAATCAAGCAATCATTTCATTGGATTAATGTGGAAATATTTAACAGGACAAACTGATTACACCCAGTAAACCAAATTCAAATTTCCCTCAATTATATTGAGTAACTTCAACTTAAAGGTATTCAAATAACTATTAATCTAATACAAAATCGTAGGAAATTACATGCTTGAATGTTGAAGTTACTAAAAATAATTGAGGGAAATTTGAATTTGGTTTACTGGGCAGAATGTCTCACGAGGAACTGCATCAATTGATATATGAAAGAGTATACATTGGAAAATTTTGAAAATTGCGCTATATACTAAACCCGACGTGCGTTATTGAACTAAAATATTTTTAATAATTTGACGCATCCGATTGTACCGGAAGTGGCTGTCAACTTTATAATTTTAAATGGAACACCCCACATATTATTACATTTTTTTAATTCCTCGTTCAATTTTAAAGTGAGTTTGTTAAAACAACTATGTTGTATTTTCAACCATATTTGATATATTTGCTTTTTTTTTAAACTTTTGACAGATGGACGAGTACATCTGAACTTCTATAACTGTAAAGGTATTGAAAACTGAAAATTTGTACAATTGTTGACCGTATAGGGTAGCATTCGAAGCCGAATGAAGTTTTCGAAAACATTATACAGCGTGTACGAAAACTACAGTTACACTTTCGAATTGAAAGTGTCAAAACACCTTTTTAAATACTACCTACATATGTTTCTCTTTCTCATCAAACTGTTCTTATAAAAAATACAAAAACAAAGTCATACTGATTACGCATCTAAAATGGATGTTTTAAAAAAAATGCAAATATTTCAAATATGGTTGAAAATAACAACATAGTTGTTTTAACAAACTTACTTTAGATTTGAACGAGGAACCAAAAAATGTAATAATATATAGGGTGTTCCATTTAAAATAACAAAGTTGACAGCCACTTCCGGGACAACCGGATGCGCTAGATTATTAAAAATATTTTAGTTCAATAGCGCAGGTCGGCTTTAGTATATAGCGAAATTTTCTGAATTTTCCAATGTATACTGTTTCATATATCGATCGATGCAGTTCGTCGTGAGACACACTGTATAGTGATATAGCAGTATAAATTGATATTTATTAGATAATAATCATAATTCAAGTTATTTTCCTCTCTAGTAATCTAACGCTATGGAGATTTTAACGTGTATTTCACACACTAACAATGAGTAGGTATAATTAAACAAACAATATGTAAATACTTGTTTTACAGAGATTAATATGTAACTATACACATATTAGTGATGTAACGAATACGTGATTTTACACATTCGCGAATGCGAATACGAATATTAACTTTTTATCTTTACTAGCGCCATCTCTTAGCTCTCAATTTACAACTACATGAACACTTGCATCAAGCGCTTATGCGCACACGCAGAGAATTAAATTTCTCTATCACCGCAGCGAAATTAGCCAAGTACAACCGTTTATATTTTTTACGTCTTATTCTTGTCAATTCAAGCACATTCAAGTTTAGTTTTGAGGTTATTGATGGGTATTCTAATGTAAACTGCAAATTTGTGCTCAAAAGGTTGTTTTAGGATCTCAATGAATTTAAATATGAGTTTTTTTTTTCTCTAAATTATCCATTTTAACAGGTAACTTTTTATTCGCATATTTATTGCGAATGCGAATATTCAAAAACACGCGAAATTTAAAAAATATCCGTTACAAGATGTAATATGTGCCAATAGAGCAGATATTTTTAATACATATATTCCATAAGCATTATTATTATTGTTTCATATGATGTTTCTTGAAACTGCATCTTTTTACCAATAATGTCAGAGACATCGATTTTACAAATAATTTTTCTGTTGTGAACATTTAAGTTAAGAGCAAAATTTAAAAACTACATCGTTTCAAATTTAGCGTAGTATTTAAACTTTATCCAATTATTTTCGATAATTTTCTATACGATAAATCCCATCATTCAATATGATAGCTTAACGTGGCATAAAAAATTCAAATCTGTTGCTCTATATCTGCTCACGTTAATTTTTAAAATCGTGTTTAAAACAAACGACTTACATATTTCATCTGACACATACAAACTGTCACTTTACATGTGTCTTGACAGTAGTGTGATCTTCAATTTATTATATTTTTACGGTCCCTTTACACATTAAACAACCGAAAATGAGAGGACGCCTTCCCGAAATACTAAAATTAGGACCATCCATCGTCAACAATTACGCCAGTAGACCGTTGCACTCTTCCGCAATGCTGTCGGAAGAGTTTCGAATCGAAAAAGACACCTTGGGAGAGCTGAAGGTGCCGGCCAATAAATTGTACGGCGCTCAAACCATGAGATCTGTCTTGAACTTCCCGATCGGCACTCCGTTTGAACGGATGCCGAAGCAGGTGATAATAGCTATGGGCATTTTGAAGAAGGCGGCCGCCCTGGTCAACAAGGAGTACGGTTTGGACGCCAAGGTCGCTGATACGATTGCGAAAGCGTGCGATGACGTCATTTCCGGAAAACTATACGACGAACATTTTCCCCTGGTGGTCTGGCAAACTGGTTCCGGCACACAGACTAACATGAACACGAATGAGGTGATCAGTAACAGGTGTATCCAAATGCTGGGAGGTAAGTAGGCTTTTCGGCAAAAAAATTGTGGAACTAATCTTTAGCAGGTTCTTAATTCTTAAGTATTGCATGGCATATGTACTTACCTTTGTGATATACGCAATTAAATCATCAAAAATGCAAATAAAGAATTTAGTGTATGCTCTTTGATCTTTAAAATTAGTGAAATGAAAAATATAAATTCAGAACGTTTATGTTTTGATCTTTTTAAAATTAATATTTTGGTGGTAATAATGGTGTACATCCTAAAGTGTTTAAACATAAACTCTGTTGATCACTTGATCAGAGAGGTTATTCTCTAAGAACCGTTTTACATACGTACGAGAATTTTTACATAAATCATAACAAAAATTATCCTGAAAATTTTGGTCAGAATTTTCCTAAGAAATTTTATCGCGACATTTTCAAGTCGTTTTACACAGAATTCTATCTATTAAAAATTAGAATTCTTTCTATTTTTTTTTATAGATATTCTTGAATTAAAATTCCTGCGGTATCAGAGAATTCAACTCTCCTGTAATTTCTCTTAACCTAGCCCAGTGGTTCTCAACTTTTGAGAGATGGCCAAACTGAACACTAAAGTCAAATTTGGATTCTTCAGGGACTATCCAAAGAATTACAAAAACTCAATTTCATATAAAACTTTTATTGCAAACACGAATGATAGATGATAACTAAAACTATTATTAGTTTTTAAAAAAGAATTCTAATGAAATGCCTGCATTTCCTTCATTAACAGAAAAATTCTCGAGTGAATGCTGCTGTTTGATACTGCACGTAAATTCGCTTGCATCCATCTTTTCCTCTTTTTTTTATATCAAAAATAATGCTGAGAATGCTTGTTCGCAAAGAAAATCATCACCAGATAGATACCTTAAAGCACTTTCACGCAGCTTTTGCGGACGTGAAAGAGCCTTTTGCACCAAAATCCTTCTGTTATACTGGAACAAAAAGTGTCTTTGTAAATGTCAATAATTCTGCAATTCGATGACCTTTTCCTGATGCATATCATGCGGTGGATCCTTCGTTTTCCTGTTGTATAGGTTTGTAATAGTTCTGCGGCTTACATCAAAATTTAATTCGGGAGAGCAGCCAGCTTTTGTAGGTAGTAGATAATCTATCAAAGCGTTATTTACACCTTGATAGATTTCCAACGTTATTAAGCTTCTTTAGCGTGAGAAAGGCTAAATCATTTTTTGTTTGAATCTTATCAATCCGTAAATCAGTTTATCTTAAAAAAATATTTGCGCCCCCGTCTAAATTAATATTACCGGAACCTTCAATCTGCAAATTGAACTTATTCAAATGCAAGAAAATGTCCGCAACATGAACCACACTCATTTCGAAGGCCGAATCGCAAAAATGTTTTAACTCACTTTTTTTTTTCTTTTCTCACCCGAAAACAATTTAACTTCCTCTCTTAGCTATAAGAATAGAGACATTCATTCGAATATTTGAGTACTCGAATACCGATGGCAAAGTTTGCGACTCTACATTGTTCTCGAGAACTTTAGTAAGTATTCGAATACTTGTTCTGGATGCTTGGTCTCGAATCATGTTCAGCTGCACATATACTTCTGTCGACGAATCTGGCGATGCATTCACGAGAATCGAAATCGTGCTTCTAAGTTCTGGTAGATGCATTATTTATTATTTTCATTTGACTTTGGGACACCATCAGCCTCTCTTTTATCAGATTTTTTTTTTACAATTCTTTAATCTACAAACACAATGTACATTTCATTATGCTAACATCATCAGGTGTACATACAAGTGTATTGTTAGAATACCTTTTGGTATTCTGAGCATCATTAGCATAGCTAATGAAATGTACATTGTGTTTGAAGATTAAAGAATTTGTGAGACAGAAGTTTATTGGTAGTTCGTGTTAGTTATCAGTATATCTCACAGTGCTCGATTTGCCTTCTATTTAACTGTCTTCTATCTTGACTTTTTTAATTCAATCTATAATTCTAAATTGGTTTTATATTTTTTCATTAAAAATTTTAAATTTTCCTTATAGCTATAGAACTTTGTCTAAATAAATATGTAGATTAGAGTGAACTAGTATTTTATTTCTTATGTTTTATGAATGTGTATTAGCACATTAACAGCATTATAGGAACTACGTTGTAAAATTGTACAACCTCTATGCTAATCCATTGAATTACTTGAACTAAAAGTGTTTCTCTAAAATATCAAACTGCGAAAAAACAAAATAAATGTTTGTTTACAGAATGTTGTTTTCATGAGTGCATAGCCGACATTACGAATATCTATAAGTAACGTTGAGTCATTCGAATATGTGTCCTTAATCGTAAAATTTAAACCACAATTGTTTAGGGCACATAGTTTTTTGAGAACACTAGAGTTTGAAGTAGATACTTTTTACAAAGTTCAAAAATTTTGTGGACAATTTTATAGTATTTGATAAGGTTTCCGATAAAGTTTGAAAGCCAGAGTTTA
Source organism: Protaetia brevitarsis (assembly GCA_004143645.1). Classification (NCBI taxonomy): domain Eukaryota; kingdom Metazoa; phylum Arthropoda; class Insecta; order Coleoptera; family Scarabaeidae; genus Protaetia; species Protaetia brevitarsis. The sequence continues at coordinate 984,817 of RXPK01000245.1, read as the reverse complement.
GCGATGAATATTGCAATTTGTGATTAATTTGTTTTCTCCAGTGTTGCTAAGCGTGAAAGTGATCCGAACATTGCATTTTATGTTGCAACATTATTTTGAAGACGTCAACTCATCTCGCAGTGATTTCATTCACGGGACAGTGCAGTAACATACACATATTTTACATATATTGATTGGTTTAGCTCATTTTTGCGTTTAATCGGGGACATCTGCAAGATGGCCACGGACCACCCGTTGGGAATCACCGATTGATTACCCTGTATGTACTATCAAAGACAAAAGTCTTGACTCAAGTTTGACATAAATAGAGGTAGAATCATTGGAGTTTCTTTCAATGTTTCAATATTTCTCTCTATAATTTTGAGTCAAGACTTTTGTCTTCGATGGTACATATGTATATAGTATGGAAACAAATATGCAAATGCTTATAAATCCGATTCCTAGTTATGAGATACTCCGGTTTTCAGCGATATATTATCAGAAATCTACACTCTAGTGATAAAAAACAATAATCCTGGACTAGAACATAATTATTTTTAGTAATTTCAACATAAAGGTATTAAAATAACTATTAACGTAATACAACATTGTAAGTAACTTCATGTTTCAACGTTGAAGTTACTAAACATAATTGTGGGAAATTTAAATTTGGTTGTCTGGGTAGTTTCAGACTGTCTCAGACTTCTACATTCCATTAATTACCTTCTAAAATTACTATATCAGTTAGTAGTACCGAAAACCATCAAACCAGTAAAATTTTCTGTTTTGGTACGATTTTCTGCACAGGTAAGTTGGGTTCAAAGACTCCAGTACATCCAAACGATCACGTGAACAAAGGCCAAAGCAGCAACGATACTTTCCCGACAGCCATGCATGTAGCGGTCGCAAAAGAACTACACGAGTTCACCATACCAGGCATGGAGGCCTTGAGGAACGCTCTGGATCAAAAAGCGAAGGAATTCGCCAATATAATCAAAATCGGCAGGACGCACACCATGGACGCGGTCCCCCTTGACCTTGGGTCAAGAATTCAGCGGATACGCGCAGCAAGTGAGCTTTGGCATCGACAGAGTCAAAGGCACCTTACCCAGACTCTACATGCTCGCTTTAGGCGGAACTGCAGTAGGCACGGGTTTGAATGCTAGGAAGGGATTCGCCGAAAAATCTGCAGCGAAGATTGCGGAATTGACTGGCCTCCCTTTCGTGACTGCGCCGAATAAATTCTCGGCGCTAGGTGCGTCTGGGGATGCCATGGTAGAAGTTGCCGGCGCTCTCAACGTGGTGGCTTGCTCTGTTATGAAAATCGCCAACGATTTGAGGCTTTTGGCATCGGGTCCTCGATGTGGCTTAGGTAGAAACTCGTCTCAAAATCAAGGAACTCCAATCCACATTCTATGTTTACGTTTTTACAGGGGAAATAGTGCTTCCAGCCAACGAACCAGGCAGTTCCATCATGCCTGGCAAGATCAATCCGACCCAATGCGAATCCATCACGATGATTGCGGCTCAAGTCATGGGAAACACTGTCGCAGTGTCCGTAGGCGCCTCCAATGGTCATTTCGAGTTGAACGTGTTTAAACCGGTCATGGTTGTCAACACATTACAATCGGCGCGACTCCTAGGAGATGGCTGCAATACTTTCACGAAAAAATGCGTTTCTGGCATCACAGCCAATCAAGAGAGAATTACCAAGTTGATGAAAGAGAGCCTGATGCTGGTGACGGCTTTGAATCCGCACATCGGCTACGATAAGGCGGCGATGATTGCTAAAACAGCGCACAAAGAGGGAGGCACGCTCAAGGACACTGCCATCAAGTTGGGGTATTTAACGGCGGAGCAATTTGAACAGTGGGTCAAGCCGGAAAATATGTTGGGACCAAAGTAGGGTTTATTATTAGTTTATTTTATTGTATTTATCATAATATTAAATAAAGGTAAATTTATTTCTTTATTTAGCATATTTTTACTCTGGGAATAGTTCATTTTAAATTTAGCGCTATTTGAGAGAATACCGGATCTTCGATTACAGTTTTTTTTTTTTACATTTTGGAAAACAGTTTCTTCAAAAACATAAAGTCTTTGCTGCACTATCTAAAAATATTTATATACTACGTCACTCTGCTACTTGGGTACTCCAAAATTTTAAATGGAATAGTATATGTATCATTCCATTTTTGGATAACGATCCAAAGGAATAACATCCCTAATAGCCAAATTTAAATTTCCCGCAATTATTCTTAGTAACTTCAACTTTAAAACATTAAATTACCCACCATTTTGTATTACATCAATAGTTATTTTAATGCCTTTACGTTGAAATCACTAAAAATTTTGGCGCGGATAATTTAAATTTGGCTATTAGGGATAACTTTATGTAAACAATTTACATATGTAGGCCGCCCATAAAAATGACCCCGAAATGATTATTAAAAAAATATATAAAACGTGTCAATACATCTATTTTTTTTTAAATTATTTCTCTTATTTCATTTTTATGAGCATTTTATAGGTTTGTTCGTTAGTTATGCCAGAGATAATACTTTCTACACTGGCTTGTGATTAAAATAGGATAGAAGATTCATTTTTTACGCACCTGAGAAAGATGAAACGTGAACTCTTGTAATTGGTGTAAACCACAAAACAGTAAGGAGCAAACCTTATGACAAATGGCAGATGACAGTTTACATTAAAAGGTTATGTACACATTTCTAATCTAACCTCTTCCTTAGTACGTGCTTAATATGGGAATAAAATGGTTTATAATCGGTGTCAGCGGTGCGACATGCGGCGGAAAAACCACTATAGCAAACAAATTAAACAACATCTTCCCGAACAGTCGCGTCATAAATCAGGACAACTACTTTTTGCCAGTGGATGATGATAGGCACGTCTGGATACCCGAATTGAATCACATCAATTTCGATATTTTAACGAGTTTAGATATGGATAAGATGTACAGTGATATTAAAGATATTATAGTGGATTCTACATACAGCATAGATGATGGTTCAATAGGTACTTCATGTGTAAATCTGGCTTCATACTCAAAAGAACAAATTGTTAAAGCTGTGACGGATAAGAATGTTAATATTCTAATCTTAGAAGGTTTCTGCATATTTTACCACAAACCCATCGAGAGCTTGTGCAATTTAAAGTACTTCGTCACTTTGAATAAGGAGGAATGTTATCGGAGAAGGATACAGAGGGTATACGAACCTCCCGATTGCCCTGGATATTTTGAGCATTGCGTTTGGCCGGAATATTTACGGCAATTGGAAGACGTGCAGAATAACGTGAAGGACGTCCATTACATTAGTGAATCCATAGAAGATCCAATAGCTGTGATATTGAAAGATATTAGTAGAATATTTTGTTAGTTTAATGTCATTTGGATGTTAGAAAATGATACTCGTAATAAATTCTCAAATACCCTTAGGGCTTGAATATTTTCTTTATATATAAATGTGATTATAATTGTAAAAATAAATTTTTATTTTTATGTACATAACTGACGTTTTATGTTTAAATGATAAATAATAGTATATTGAGCGCTTTAGTTACAAACAGTTACTAAGCTGATTAAGTTGATAGAGTAGTAATAAAATTGTACTGGTTAAACTGGCAAGGCTAGAAAATAATTAAGTTATACAGATAGACGGTACATTAAAATCCATGTTATTATTGATTTTTCAAATTTTCCCGGAAATTTTAGTTATTTTAACTTTGTGTTTACCACAATAAAACTTCCCTAATTCTGAACGGTTGGCATGTCTCTGCGTTGTCAGCTGTCAAATAGCAGAAATTTTTTGTTTGCTACTTGAATTCGTACTATAGTTCAAAAGAAAGGAGCTATAAATAAGTAGATATATATATTTTGTATACTAAATGTTAAGAAAATGGCTTCTGCTTTAGAACAATTTGTAAATACAGTAAGAAACCTATCGTCGCAAGGTAATGGCGTATGAAATTTCGCCGAAATCCACCGCTTTGAGGTTATATATGCATAATCTTGTGTCCCGCAGGAAATTACCGAGAGCTGTGCGATTATTTAAGTAAGTCGAACGAGATCCTCCTGAAAAATGCGCCGCATTTAGATAACGTATTAGAGACGTTAGACCTCCAACAACATTCTTTGGGAGTCCTTTCTGTGTTGTGTGCCAAGTTCAGCCTGCCCAATAGTGGTAATAATCCTGATAACAAATTCGTTCAAGCCCAGGAGTTCGTAAACGGTTGCAACGGCGAGCAAATTAGATTAGTACCAGATTTATGTAAGTACTGATATTTAAGTGCCGATTGACAGGTTACCATTAAAGTGAATTTCAGTTTCGGAATTGTGTCATTTATTAACTGCATATTTAATCGAACAAAAGCAACCTATGAAAGGTATATTATTATTGAAGAAAGCGATCTCAAAACTTCAATTATTTGATTCGCAATTAACATCGATTCATGCAGATCTATGTCAACTGTGTCTGCTAGCGAAATGTTTTAAACCGGCTCTAGAAGTGTTAAATGTAGATATAACGGGTATATGTCAGGAGGTAGTATTTTGGATAGTTGGTGTGAAAATTCAAATAATTTAAAGAGTTATTTTCAGGGCTCGCACGGTCCGAATGGTGCTCAATTCGACGCTAAATACTATTTATTATATTTCTATTATGGCGGAATGATATACTTAGCTGTACGCAATCTAGATCGTTCTTTATATTTCCTAGAAGTAGCGATTACGACACCCGCACATGCCGTCTCCCACATAATGTTAGAAGCTTACAAGAAATACATTTTAGTGTCCTTATTATTACACGGCAAAGTATAATATGCTTTCTCGAAGGGAAATTTCATCGCTCTCTTTTGGGTGTTTTCAGGTGCAAATGATACCCAAGTATACTTCACAAGTCGTGAATAGATTTATAAAGCCTCTGTCGCAGCCTTATCATGACTTAGCTAATGCCTTCGCTTCTAATAATTCAACAGAACTCAATAGTGTTCTGAATAAACATTCTGAGGTAAATATTAATAATAAATTAATGAATAAATATATTGAGTACATACTAGAATATTACTAAACATTATGTTTTGGGAATTACCTTTTTTAAGGTAAAAACTTTAATTATAAAAATTAAGTGCTGAATTTGATAATTAATCAAAAAATATAAATGGTCAAAAAAATTATACAATGAAATCAGTGCTGAAGTTATTTATTGTATAAAAATATTATTAAACATAACACACTAAAATTCCTCTTAGGTAAAAGACACTTTGAAAGCAGGCAATAATAGATTGTACAACAGTCAAAGTAATAAATGTAAAATTTGTACCTGGAATTTAAATTTTCGGTTAAATTGGTTTTGCAAATGTTTTTAAATTTTTGTTTTTGTGGAATTAAGCCGGGCAAAAAAAATTGTTTGTATTCTCGTAAAGCAATTTTTCAGTCAATACGACAATATTAGAATGTTGCGCATGTTAATTTAAATCGATGTCAAAAAAGCATGGAGCAATGTTCTCATATTTTACTGTACGCTGTATATTTACTTTCTTGTAGAGTTGAATATTAATTGCTACACAAAAATGTGGATTCTCATAGAGACCAAAATCTACAATTTTATGTAGATACGACATTATTAGTTGTAACTATAGATTTTTTCCTAAAAAATATTTTTCTCTGAAATGATCGGTTATTTAAAATTTTCTTTCCAACCCATGAACAAATTAGTAGTCATTGGCCATCTTTTAACTAATTCCTTCTTAACGTTGACCATCCATCTAATTTTTGGAAACTCACAAATTTGTTTTTAATCCGTTTACAGGTATAGTCAAAAATCAACATCTCTCGTGAAATCTATTTTCTAATTTCAACGTCTTTAAACCGATTTTAGTGCCCAGATTGATTTTACAGGGCACCATTCACTTCGGGTTTTTTTTTCCGCTAAAATATTTTATTAAAAGTTATATAGATTCATTAGCAGCGCGTTTTAGTTGTTTCGAAATATACAGAGTTACCCAAAAGAAAATTACATGTCAATGATGGGAAAATTTAAATGAAACACTCTATATGTTCCCTATATCTAAACTCAACCCATTTCAGAGACAATTAATTTTTCCGCAAAATGTAAACCAAAATTTATGATGCCTGCCTTGCATATTTAAGCTAGATATTTTCAAATACTTTTATTATTATTTAATTTTTTACTCAAAGCATTAGAGTTGATAGTAAAATAAAAATGATATTCCAAAATTATACAGGGTGAATAAAAAATTACTGCTAATTTTCGCCACCATTAAAGGCAAATAATTTTCTTATTTTAAACGAAATAGCCTGTATTTATTATTGATTTTGAAAGTCTTTAAAACTGTATTAAGGTTGCCTATATTTATTTTTTGTAGTTTCTTAGTAATTTAGAATTTTGATTTTCAAACATTAATTCCTAGCCATTAATAATATACTTTTAAAAGTAGGGTTGGACGATTCACTTACTAAATTACGCAAAAACAGTAAAAAAATTCTATTCTTATTTCTTATGCTTATGTTCTCTCAAGTGAACTTTGATTCGACACTCGAAATTATTTTAGATAAAAAAAATATTGATCTATTTGAAATCTCATAAAAATTATCTCAAAATTCATTTGTTTTGATTTCATTTCCCGGAAAAAAAGCTTGCGTTAGAATTTCTAAAAATCTTATTGTACTTAAAAATTCTACAGGCAGAAATTTTTTGAAGTGTCCACATCTCCAGAAGAAGCAGATGCCCTAAAATATTGGTCCTATTTTCCTCATTCTTGAAGGCAGTTTTGTTAGAGTTTTTTTCTTCCATTATAACACTACCAACTGCCAACTGTTGCAAAAAGTGTTTCAAGTTATTTGATATCTTTATATCTATTAGCGACATGCATTTATTTCACGACAAACTTCCCCTTCAATTCTTTGACATTCACCATAAATATAGAATAAATTCAAGATATCCAGATCAAAATAAATACTTCAATATTTTGTAAATTCACAGTAATATGCGTTTTTTTTAAGCAATGAACATGTAAATATATAAACATAATTATAGTATGCATGATTATGTCCAGATTGAATTAATGATAAAGAACAACAAGTTTGAAACTCAATCAATGGTAGACGTATATGTTTAGGCTTACATGTTTCGACTACATAGCCATCTTCAGTAGCCGAAACATGTAAGCAAATATATCTATACCATTGATTGAGTTTCAAACTTGTTGTTCTTTATCATGAATGATTATAGTAGTAATATTTACTGACAATAATAATTTATCCTAATGTCAAAGTTATACTGAATAGTGAAAATACGAATTTCTGATAAGACTCAAAAAATAAGTTTTTTGTTAAAATGAGGTAAAACTATAAATCTATTGTAATAGGTGTTCCTATCGATTCTGAACTAAGTTGGAAACATCATATAAATGAATTATGTTCTAAAATTAATGTTTATTGTTATCAAACAAGAAAGATAATAGACTTCACAGATTTTAATGTTGCTTTATTATTATACTATGCCAATTTCTTTAGTTTAATCAATTACAGTATAATTTTAAGGAAAGCTTCACCATTCGCTATGTTATGCTAAAAGTTTTCAAAATTAAAAAAAAAAAATTATTGGAATCATTAGCAGAGTATCACCCACAGAACATTATAAATCACTTTTTAGGAACCTGAGAGTGTTGATCATACGCTTTCTGTACGTCTATAATTGTTTAATAAATGTTAAAGACAATTTCAATATTTTTAAACAATGTTTACATAAATACAAGAACAAATAAAAATTTAGAGATTCCTTGCCATCGAGTAAAGGCGATTCAACTTTCTATGTGTTATCAAGCCCTAAAATTTTTCACAAACCTACCTCTTAAGATTAACAGAGAGATGCAGAGAGATCAATACTGTCAGAAACAGATAAAACAATTGTTATTAAATGAGGCGTATTATAGCATTTCAGAATTGACTTCGTTATATTGACTTACATTAGTATATCTAAATTTTAATTTCTTTTCTATTTCTAATTAGCAAACTTCAACAAAAATTCTTGTAAACATGTATTTTTTTAAATCCTTTTTCCTTCTATTTTCATTTATTTTACTTGTTTTTTTTTTTCTTGTTCTGCTAAATTTCTATATGTCATAGATATTACTTAGGAAATAAAATTTATCTTATATATCTTATATATATATAACAGGTAAAAATTGTTCTGAAATTTGAAAGCGTTAGTAAATAAAACTAGTAGGTAAAGTGGTTTTTTATATACTTTTGAAGATGAGTATAGGAGAAATATTACTGCAAATCAGTGTAGAATTTTATTCCACATTTAACAATATGAAAATATACAAACAAACCCCAAATTGCAAGGATTTGCACGGACCCGAATTTTTAAATCTAAAATTTTTCGTTGAAATAGAAAACTTCCTACCTAAGCGCTTCCGTGAAATTTCCTGTAAACTATATGTATTTTTTTACCCATTTTTCTTCTTTTTGACTATTAGTTGTTAAAATTAGTACTAAATTTTGAAAATTGCACTTTAATCTTGAGAAGGTAATTGTCATCACTGAAATTTGGTGTTTAGTAACGTTCATATACTCAATATAATTCTTCAATTAATTAATTATTTATAATTATTATTTATTATTATATATGTTATATAAATTTCTTATATTAACTAATTAGAACGTCATTATTCTTTATTATAACTATAAATTACGTAAATTACTTAACTTCGGTATTCCACAGGCTTTCAGTAGAGATCACAACCTCGGACTAGTTAAACAAGTAATGACTGTGATGTATAAAAAGAACATACAGAGGTTGACGAAGACCTTCTTAACCTTAAGCCTATCCGACGTGGCAAGTCGAGTGGGTCTGCCAGGTCCGGCCGATGCAGAAAAATACATCTTGCACATGGTAATCTTGGTGCTCGTTTCTCTCGCCGAGATCTAATCGATTTTAAAAAATTATCCAGATCGAAGATGAACAAATATATGCCACGATCAATCAGAAGGACGGTATGGTGGTCTTCAGAGACGAACCGGAGAAATATGGTGGTCCTGAAGTGCTTAAAAACCTCGAGCAACAGCTGGCCGTCTGCATGGAGCTCGACAGGCAGGTCATGGTGATGGACGAGGAGATCCAGGTGAATCCGCAGTACGTGAAGAAAGCCAGCGGAATGCAGGACGAAGAGCAGTCGAGCAAGAGCACCTACGCCATGTGAAAATTCATCCTTGTTTATCCTGTGAGCTATAATAATTGATGATACGAAGACAGTTAGCATTCGAAATTTTTTAATACTTTTGTGTATGGATGAAAAGACAACTAGGAAACTAATTATTATAATTTTAATAACGATAATAATAATAATTAATAATGATAATAAATAAGTAGTATGTAAAATGTTACTCCTGGAGCGGGACATTTGGGGTTTTAAAAACAAGGTAGAATCCTACAAATTTAGGTGTTTTCCCAAAGGTAAACAATCGAAAAGGACCTAAAATCCTTAAAAAGCACTATTTTTTATTCACCCCAAAAGTACCCAGATATCTGTAGACCACCAAAAATTGAGCACACGGAAAAAACTGTTAAAATCTCTCAAAATAATGCGAAATTACCTCAAGAACGCTCTAAAAAACTAACAAAATGGCTTTTCATTTCTGGATCAAGCCATTTGGTGCATGCAAAAAAAAGGAAAAACCAACACAAAATCAAGGAGGGTTGGTACCAGGATATTTGGGGTCTTAAAAAACAGAGTAGAATCCTACAAATTTAGGTGTTTTCCCAAAGATAAACAATCGAAAAGGACCTAAAATCCTTAAAAAGCACTATTTTTTATTCACCCCAAAAGTACCCAGATATCTGTAGACCACCAAAAATTCAGCACACAGAAAAAACTGTTAAAATCTCCCAAAATAATGCAAAATTACCTCAAGAACACCCTAAAAAAACTAACAAAATACCTGGTTTTTAAACATCCCAAAATGGCTTTTTATTTCTGGAAAGGGTTGGTACCAGGATATTTGACGTCTTAAAAAAACAAGGCAGAATCCTAAAAATTTGGATGTTTTCCCAAAAGTGCACAACCCAAGAAGAACTAAAATTCTTAAAAAATCATAAATTTTTATGAGCACCAAAAATACTCTTAAATCTATAAAAACCACCAGTCCTTTAATTTAGTATGTATTAGCATTTGTTTATTTACCCAGAACTTCCTGTATTGCTACTTTGCGTTTTACGCTTTATGTAAGAACTTTTTTGTGTATTGATGTTTTTTGAAAAAGACACTTGTGCCTGAAAGTATAGTTTATCCCTCATAATCAAATTAGACTATTGTGAAATTGCATAAAAATTAGTGCTTTTTAAGGATTTTAGGCCGTTCTCAGTTGTTTACTTTTGGTAAAACGTCTAAATTTGCAGGATTCTACCCTGTTTTTAAGCCCCTCAATGTCCTGGTCCAGAAGTAACATTTTACGTACTACTTAAATAATAAAATTGTAAAGAAGCGAAACACACGCAACATTCACGTTATACAAACAAAAGAGACAAGCTACTATTTCTCGATAATCGAAAACAACTTATTTTGTCAATGATTAAGATAATCTTAATTAATCTTAATTTATTTTACCCTATTATTGGGAATCATCACTCATAACTCATCATCTAAAAAAAAAAAACAGCTGAACAGTTTATAAATTGCTTATCTACTATTTATTTTGATAACAATAAGAAACAGTAGCCATCGACAAGGCAGTTGATATTCTCTTGAAATTTCGAGGATTTCCAACGAATCAAGTGGAAGTAGTGAAGGCGCGCTGGTAAAAAAGACTTTGAACGAAGTTTTATTTAAAAAGAAAAGAAAAGAAAAGGAAGTGTTGTCAAATGCACGAATATTGTTAAGTGTATATTTTGCCGACTTATTATTTATCTGTTTTTGTTTTGCGTTTTCTTTTTTTTTTTTTTCTTGATTAAATATGCATTTTTGGATCTGTAATATTGAATAAAAGTGAATATTTTGACAGACTAATGCTCTTTTTCTTAAAAAAACAAAGATGTAAATAAAAATCTTTACAACATGGAAAGAAAGTGAGGAATAAATTTGTCAGCGTTGTTAATATTGTTTTGGAAACAATCTTGCAAGGATCTAGGGATTCTTAATTAGGTGCGTCATATTACCCCATTTTTATCTTCAATATCATAACGTCATCAATATTTTTTTTTGAAATGACAACCGAAGACAGTAAAGGGTCGTCACTTCGAAGATTGGCATAATAAAAAGGTTTGTATTTGTTTTTGTGATAGGCGTTACCGTTAGTTTTTTCTGTGCAGCCTAAAATTGGGAAATGGGGCTATGCTGCAACATTATTTTTGTTGGACCTGTACAAACAAAATTATAAAGATTTCCAATCTAATATTATACTTAATGACTAATGACATAATATATATAAAAAAAATCAGAGAAGAAATGGCAAACAATAACCATTTCTTTACAATGTAACAAATTAAAGACAGACTGAAATATTTCAAAATAAAATATATGAAGTGGAAAGACAATGCGAGAACTAGTGAAGGGCTAGTACATTAAAATTCTTGTATGGTGAAATAATGGACGACATATTTGGTGACAAACCAAATGTGATTCCGATAGCAGTGGCCGATACGTTAGCTGATAAAGTTTGCAGTAAAGATATATGTGTTAAGTGTTATTTGTATATATCAGACTTTATTTTCAGTTGGTGGAAGCAGCAGAAGCAGAAGATTGACTAAACGGGAAAATGATATTGAAGGGCGACATAGAGAAAGACTGGAAGTTTTAAGGGAAATACTTCCTGTCATAGTTGACATCAATTTGTTTAGTTTTAAATACAATGGCGTAATTTTTATGGATCTGATGTAATCATCAATTTGTCAACAATTTAGTTTAAGACTGCCAATTCCAAATTTCGACATTTTTTTTTCTCAATATTTGAAAAAAATATCAGAACTAATTTAAATTTCGTTTGAAACCAGCTTTAATTTAGTTTGGTACTTGTTTAAAATCGGTTTGAACTGCTCATTTTTAAAGTATTCTGCATTGTAGATACAATCAACTCAAAAATAATTACACAGGTAAGTAAAGCGAATATTGCAATACTTACATAATGTCTTGTAATCCGCCTTCGAGAAAGATAATAATAAATAAATGTACGGTATGGGACAAAAATGCCGCAATATTCGTAGAATTTAACGTGAGTAGTTTCCGCCAAAGGATATGTATGTATGTAGATAGAAGGGTGATGTTACACTGCGACCTAAAAGATCTATTGTGTCCCCTATTCTTGCTGCTTTACAGCTGGCCTTCCAATCCTATTCCTTTCAGAAAGTGTAGGATGTCAAAGGATGAAATGTAAAAATAATTTTTAGTTCCGCAGCGCAATATTAGATCAATTTCAATTCCCTGATTTACGTCGAAATTTTGTTCCAATCAACACGTTCGTGCTTTTTCTTCTTGCCTTTCATTGGTAGATAATTTCACATGCGGTTCAATTAATAAGAACGGTGTTCTATAAGGATTTCTTAATTATGAGAATATTGCAGTAAAAAGTTCTATGTGTAAAACTTTGTTTTAACCGTCTTTTTTTGAGAATGCTGAAAATATGAAAGTATTATTTTTCTTTAGAAATAAACAACGTTTGTTATTATTGTTAACAGCATGATATTGCTTTGTCAATTATTAACCCAGTAAACCAAATTTCCCTCAATTAGTTTTAGTAACTTCAACATTAAAGCACGAAATTACCTACGATTTTGTATTAAATTAGTAGTTATTTGAATACCTTTAAGTTGAAGTTACTAAAAATAATTGCGGGAAATTTGAATTTGGTTTACTGGGAAATAACATGAAATTTTTGTAAAGACAATAATAACAGAATATATAATATATGAAAACTGTATATAAAATACAAAACTCTTTACATTTAATAATTGACAAAACAACATCATGTTGTTAACGAATATTGAAACGTTGAAAATGAATTTTTGTCATTCAAACAAACCAATAAATCCACTAATCCTTTGAATTTTGTTTTATAACTTTGTTTTAACTTATTGTTACATAAATAAAGAAATGTCCACAAAACCTTTTTTTTGTTATTTCTTTTTTTCCGAAAAAGCAGCAATGTTTTCCAAAGTGTATGGCATTTCACGCTATTTTTCAAACTTAGCCTGCTAGTTGGCATTTATGTCTGATCGATTATTTTATACATAAATATTAAGAAATGCTTACAAAACTAAACCTTACCTTAGTTTGGAACTAGCTTAAATATAGTTTGAGACTAATTTCGATCTGATTCGGAACAAGTTTAAAACATTTTAAAATAAAATCTTTTTAATTGATTATTTTTAAGTATAATTACATCTTCAAGAAAAACTAATAATAATTTTAGTTTTTCTTGAAAGTCAACTCCAAAATACGGTTTCCATTATATCTATATATTTTTCTCAATTTCTGCGCATATAGAATAAAGTATTAAAGGCAGTTCATATTTTAACATTTTATTTTGAAACTTTTAATCCTAAATTGTCTTTACATTAACATTCACCTCCATATCAAAATTCATCGCCAAAAATCATCGAATCATTACGCCACACCTCTCTTTTCGTACGTGTTACTATTTTATATTACGTCTTCGTCTATGCGGGCTTAGCGTCCACTTTCCCGACAGAGCCGGCCTTCGCCTTATCGATCAACTTCGCCAAGAGGGCGGTCATCTCTTGCAGCAACGTTTTCGTATCTTTGTAATCGTGCTTCTTGATGGCGGATATGGCGGAGCTGAGATTCAATCTGACCGAATTGACTAAAGTATCTTTGGGATCGATCTGGTCGTTCAGCGCCACCTCCGCCAATTTATGGCAAACGTACAGCACCTGTTGACATCGGCACGGATTCTTATCCCAATTCAGTTGAGTGTAGCCTCGGTACGCCCTCTGCAATCGTTGCGCCCTCAACAGCAGTATCGGCGCCAAACTAGCGTACAGTTCCCAAACTAATCCCTCGCCGGGGAAGATGGCCGTCACCCTGCCGAGTAACTCGCGAGTTTGTTGCATCAAATTATTCGAGGGACGACCTTCTGAATCGTTCACGTTGTTGCAGACGCCGTAAACTAGCACCCCCAGGACGTCCGTATTCAAATACTTCTCTTTTAGATCTAGTAGGCGATGGTAAGCGCGTATGACGTCGGAAAAGTGGGAAATATCCGCGCTGACCACCAGGAAATTCTCCCACACCTTCCAATTGTCGAAGTTGCACCTGAGGGCGTCCAGGAGGGCTTGATGCGCGCTACGCTTGTTGCCCAATTTAATGTAGGCCTGCGCCAAATTGTTCCACGCCTCGAAGCCGTCCGGTTCCAGGGTGGTGTATCGTCTGTAGGCCGTGGCTGCGCATTGCCAATTTTCCGTCTCTAAAGCGGCGTAGCCTAAACGAAGCCAGACGACGCTCTGTAGCGGATTGATGCTGACGCTCTTCTCGAAGTGGGGGATACACTGTTGGTATTGCTTTCGGGAGAAAAGGAATTGACCCCAGTGTCTCTGAGCGCGGTGGCTGCGGCGCTTCGACATCTCCCAGGCTTTCTCGTAGCAGGTAGGGTCGTCTGTAGCATCGCCTAAGCAAGAAGAAAAATCAATTTTAGATTTTACAACAAATATGTAAATCAGACGTATAAAAAATGTAGTAGGGGAAGCCGGGGTAAGATGACGAGGTTAAGCTTCTACAATTTATCCTAGCCACTCTAAATGGATTTAAGCACTGAAATTTTTATGAGAACTTGATCCATATCTTGCTTATATCAAACATTTTTTTTCAATTGCCTCTTTCATCTTCAAAGGAACGAATCACGGGTTTTTCCGAGAAATGTCATTTTCGTCATCTTACCCCTTAGCTGGGGTAAGATGACGAACAGGGTGAGGTGAGATGAGGAATAAACCTGGGGATTTAAAAATATTAAAAAAATACCTTTATTAATATGTAACTTCAAAAAAACAAAAACAGCTTTTATAAAACTTTGAAACATTAAAATGAAACATGACATAGGAGGTATTTAAGTGCAGAAATCGCATTTATAGGGCCTATGACTGGCCTCTCTCTGATCCCGTCCGAAACACTCAGAATGAGCCCACTTAAAGCATTTAAAACACTGATACCACAATTCATCTTTTCCTTCTTCCGAGCATATGATGCACAATTTATCTTCTTCGAAATCCGGCGGAGCCATATCATCATCAGTGTCGATGTAAGGTACCGAATGAGATAGCTCGTCGTCAGAAGATGAAGGGAAGTTCAGTTGACGTCGTGGTTTCTTTTTGTTTGTCTTCTTAGTCAAATTTTTCTGTCTTTTCAGCTCTTTCTCTTCTTGCTCTTTTTTTTTCTGTTCCAACGCTTCTTTTACAGGAGTTGCTGTTAAAAGAAATGACCATACCAGAAAGTCATCACACGCCTCACTGTAGGCAGTCTTTAAAGGTCCATAAAACCCCACATCCAGGGGCTGCAATCAGTGGCTGGTGTGAAGTGGAAATCCGAGCATAGCTATTCCATTCTCTCTACAAAATTTGAATGGCTTCAAGGGTGACATGAGAGGCGTGATTGTCCATGAGAAGTAGAATGGGATGTTGAATACTTGGGCGAGTGTGTGAGGCAAAATGCTTCAAATAGTTGACAAAGTTGGTAGATGTCATCCATCCTGATATATGAGGAACTGCTGCTGCGCCTGGTGGGGCACCTTCTAAAAATTTCGGATTAATTCTCACCCTTGGATAAATAAAGAACGGAGGGATGTAATTTCCAGTGGCGCTCATGGCACACACACAGGTAACCTTAACCCCGCGTTCAGCTGAAGAAATTTTAATGACTCGGCGAGCACCAACAGGGCTGATAATCTTTGGAGTTTTCGTTGCAACAGTGGAAAATCCCGTCTCATCGACATTGTAGATTTGTTCAGCTGTGAATAAGTATTTCAACCTGACATCCCTAAGTAACTCATAAAAGTTCCCAACGTTCACTCGGTTAAATGCCATGAGCCGAGCAACTGATGTGGGCTCAGGCTTTCTCATAGTCAGTCCGCATTCTTTCATGAATTCCCTGACGAAGGCTTCACCAGCGCTTCTTTTTCTGCATTAAGTCTATGACTCATCCCATTTTTTTCTGCATAATCGAAACATATACTAGCGAATTGCTTTCTTGATGGGCCAAAGACTCGTTTGTTAATATTAGTCACGTATTGCTTGAGCTCTTCAACTTGTGCTGCAGAAAAGGTTTTTTGAACCCTTCCTAAATTTTGGGGGAATTCCACTTCAATTTCTCCTCCTTCTGAGGGATGAACTCTTTTTTTTAAATATCTCCTTATTGTAGGCTTAGGTATTTTGTATTTAAAAAAAAAACGTTTATCATTAACCAGAACGATTGTAGAAGATATGGGTCTCTTATGAATTAATAGCTATTGAGTGGTACTTTTAGAATGCTATAGTAAATAAGTTGAAAAATTTACCGTAAAATGCTGATTTCCTGCGTTTTGACACTCAAAAATTACAATGAAATACGTTGTACATGAACTTTTTACTAGAATTTGCATCAACGCATTTGTTTAATTTAGCGAGTAACATTTTTCATCACTGGGGGAGTTTTATGCACGCTGGGACGTGCTGCTATCTGTGATAAAATGTGAGAGAAACTAAATTCGTCATCTTTCCCCATTCGTCATCTCACCCCGCCTTACCCTACAGTGGTACCTCGATATACGAGTGCCCTAATATACGAGTGTTTCGAGATACGAGCCGCCGAACGAGCGATATTTTGCTTTTAGATGAGAGCAAGATTTGAGAGACGAGAAATCGCACACTACACCACTGCACACGACCCCAACATGCGCCCCGCATGTTGGGGTCGTGTGCAGCGTCTAACAGTTTCTCCCACCTCAGTCTGTGTGTTTGTTTCCCTCGTTTTCGAAGCATTTTTAGTTGGGTTTGCGTTTTTTTTGTACATTTACAAAACATTTTATCACTTTTATCACATTTATTTTTATAACCATGGGTCCGAACAAGAAGATGATGTCTATTAAATTAAAGCGTGAAATCATAGAAAAACATGAGCAAGGTGCGCGAGTAACTGACTTGGCGAGGATGTACGGGCGTAGCACATCAATGATATGTACTCTGCTTAAACAGAAAGAGTTGATAAAGGGTATAACGCTAAGGACCTCTCTCCATAAAATGATGGAGAAACTACCGATGATGTGAGTGCTCTGTCACTCACATCATCGGTAGTTTCTCCAGCTTCCAGCAGCTTCAAGGAGGAACCTTAACACAAAGCATCATATGTGAGAAGGCACGAGCGATCTACGGTGATTTGCTGAAGCAGATCCCATACACTTCCACAAACAAGGAATCGGAAGACTCGTTTAAAGCCAGTCGAAGCTGGTTTGACAACTTTAGGAAAAGGGCCGGCATTCACTCCGTCGTCAGGCATGGTGAGGCAGCAAGTTCGGATGTGAAGGCAGCTGAGGTTTACATCAAAACGTTTTCCGAACTGATAGAAGCCAAAGGATACATCCCCCAGCAAGTCTTCAACTATGACGAGACAGGGCTTTTCTGGAAAAGGATGCCGAATAGGACTTACATAACGGCAGAGGAGAAGATGATGCCAGGTCGCAAACCCATGAAGGATAGATTAACTCTAGCACTTTGTGCCAATGCGAGTGGCGACTGCAAAATCAAGCCTCTGCTAGTATACCATTCGGAAAATACCAGAGCCTGTAAGTCACATAAGATTTTAAAAGAAAAACTGCAAGTTATGTGGAGGACAAATCCGAAGGCGTGGGTCACCAGGAAATTCTTTGTGGAGTGAATAAACCTGGTGTTTGGCCCTTCTATTAAAAAATATCCACAGGAAAACAACCTACCCATGCAAGCCCTTCTCGTCCTCGACAATACCCCTGCTCACCCGCCAAATCTCGAAGATGATTTACTCGAAGAGTTCAAGTTTATAAAGGTTCTCTACCTACCACCCAACACCACTCCTATCCTGCAGCCCATGGATCAGCAGGTGATTTCTAATTTTAAGAAGTTGTACACCAAGCACATTTTTCGGCGCTGCTTTGAGGTGACGGACAACACAAACCTTACCCTTCGCGAGTTCTGGAAGGACCACCTTAACATCGTGATATGCCTAAGAATTATTGATCAGGCCTGGTTGGGTGTTACAACAAGGACCTTAACCTCTGCATGGCAGAAGCTGTGGCCTGAGGCTGTAGCTGAAAGGGCCTTCGAAGGATTGGAACCCGAAGTGTCAGTGGTAGAGGAGATTGTTTCTCTGGGAAAATCCATGGGTTTGGAGGTTGATGAGAGAGATGTGAACGAACTCGTCGAGGAACAGTCTCAGGAGCTGACAACCGAGGAGTTACACGATCTACATTCGCAGCAGTATACGGTGGTTCAACGAAAAATTAGTTTTGAAGAGGAGCCAGAGATGGAGGAGGTTATCTCTACCAGAGATATAAAGGAGATCTTGGGAATGTGGGAGAAAGCTGTAGAGTTCGTGGATAAAAATTACCCAGAAAAAGTTACAACTGGTCGTGCACCAGAGTTGTTCAACGAAACTTGCCAACTCATTTTCGCAATATCCTGAAAGGGAGGAAGAAACAAACCTCCTTGGACAGTTTTTTTAAACGATCTGCAGGTGAAAATGAGCAAAGCGTGACGAAAAAAGCGAAGACCAGTGACGAAAATTAAGCGCTTCCGTAAGCACTTCACTTTTTCTTTTATTATGTTTTTATAGAATATATATTTGTTATTTATTAAATAAATGTTTCTTTTTGTAAATACATTTTTCTTATTCAAAAACACTTAACAAAAACAACTGAGGTGGTGTGTTGGGAGCTGGAACGGATTAAATTTTTAAATTTCCGCGTACGAAAATAAACTTTAAATTTGTTAGAGATGCTGAACTTATCTCTACAAAAAGAAATTTTCCATATTTTAATAACAGAATTTTTTTCAATTTTCAATATTTATGCCAAAACAGAAATTTTACGAAATCATATATCGATGACAAAAATACTCCAAGCTGTGGTGCTGGTAATGCTGCAAACTTCTCCTAGACCCCTCACCACAAACTGCAGATACACTGAACAGTTCAGTGTATCTGCTGATGATGATAGCTTTGCTATCGAAACGTACGCCCAGTTTAGTGCAGTTTGTGGTGAGGGGTCTTGGAGAAGTTTATAGTATTCACAAAATATTTATGGTATCCCTTAATTACTTTGTTACCAGAACCAGCAGCGTTATCCGTGGGGGCGATATGGGCGGATGCATGTAACACTAAGGAAACCAAAAAAATTATCGGGGCGCAAAGATTGTTAGCGGTTAGCGTTGGGAAAGGGCATCATCTATTTCGGCAGACGCGGCGTGCGTTATTTCGGACATATTACCAGCAAATTTGCGTTTGAGGAAACTTAAATTTCGGAGAGATGCGAATAAAATAGTGTTTGAGGGTTTGCAAATCATATATCATTTCTTTGAAGTTAATTTTTGTGGCTATGTAGCCACAGATCTTTCCTAGATTTTCTTAGCAATAATTTTACAATTATCTTGTTGCACTTACCTAACAAACACCACAACTTCACGCTAGGATTGACCTCGAGTTGCTGTTTTATGATCTCCGCCGCCTTGTTCCTCATATTCAATATCGTATAGCACACGATCACCTCCTCCCATAAATGCAGCTTGAAGTAAATATCCAAACTAGCCTTGACCAATCCCAAATTCAACATAACATCCGCCTGTTGCGCTTCAGTCTTCCAAATCGGCTGCAAGTTCGAACCGTACACCCCACCGACCCGCAGCAACGGATGAGGATCCTCCTTCTTAACGCAGGTTAGGATCTCTCCGATCTGCAGCATGGATCGCTCGATCGTCCGATTATGTTTCGCCTCCAATTTACTCCTCAACAATAACGTGGCCACGCGCACCGGCCAACGGCTGTTCTGCGTCAGTAACAAATCGATGAACGGTTTGATTTCCTCGTAGTATAATTCGTCTTGCGGCTTTGAGATTAGCATCTTTTGGATCACGGTTAAAATGAGTTTCTGTTCCGTGTTGGGTAATTGTTGTACTTCGCCTGTTGTAGCGTATTTGATCTTGTCGAAGCGTACGCTGTCTTCTAGTTCGACGTTCTGCGGAACGGTGCACGGGTTGACTGGCGGTCTTTCGATGCCTTCTCGCTCCAAGAGGGATATTTCTAAGGCGAGTTGTGCCAAGTCTTCCTCCTGGTATTTGGTGCGTTTGCCTAATTTGCCGACCAATTCGTATTTTAAACCCAAAATGTCGCAGGCTATGCCGATGTGTATCTCCGCTTTGCCCACGTTCCTATACATGAGGTACAGTTGGGCTTGTTCGATTTCGAATTTCGCTTTGGAATGGTTGGAAATATCTGTGGGAAAAAATATTCATCTGACAATTCGTAGATTGTTATTATAATGTTCTATTAGTAGATTTATTTAGAAATAACTTTTTCTTATCTAGTTATGCAAGGGGGTTTAATTCAATGAAGAGATAAGTCATTTGTTGTCGGCACCTATTTTTACCCACTTCACTTGACATCTACATTTATCTCGTAGAACTTTAATTATCTGAGATCATTTGTAGCTTCACTAATTCACCTTTGAATTTACACAACAATTTAAACGTATGTGAAGCAAGTATAATCTCGATTCAAAATGGCCGCTATTTGTCATCTGTAGAGACCGGATTATATGCAAAGTGCATATATTTTATTTTTTGCATATCTTTAATTATAGTCTATATGTAGACGTATTACACTAATTGAAGTTAATTAGCGCTAATTAGTGATTGCATATATTGCATATTTAAGCTTTTTCTTATCCTTTCTATTAGTAAAAATTCCGAGTAATTCCTAATGTAGATCGACAACCGACAATTCTCAGAACGATAAATCTTTTACATTGATTTCTCTAATACATTTTTCCAAGAACTGCACGTGTTTAATTTCGCCTAGCAGAAGGGATGTGGTAAATACGTTTTATTAATATTAATTCCCAAATAAACTATTCATTCATTGAATATCTTTGAGCGAAACAGTATGTAATTGTGTTACGTTTTTAAATACTGTGCGTACATACAATGAGTATAGCGAACAAAATTTCTTTATGGATTAAACCATATCCTGAACTGATAAAGGATGGCGACAAAATATTTTGTCGAGCCTGCAGTAAACTGGTAAGTTTAATTTTACTAAAAGCTTACAATTGTTTTTAAATTCTTTAACTTTTGATATAAAATGACAATTGTTGTTGTAGTGTCTTCTGAGAGAAAATACCTGATTGATCAACACGCTAAAACTCCATCACATATTGGAAAATGTGAAAAACTAAAGCGATCCGCATGTGTGCAGCAATCTATACGTCAATGTGTAGCATCGACTTCACGAAACTCAGAACTAGAAGAATATAATACGGATCTGTGTAACGCATTAATTTCGTCTAACATACCATTAGCAAGATTAAACAATGTTAATTTGAAATCATTTCTGCAAAAATATTGCAAACATAATATACCTGACGAAAGTACCTTACGAAAAAATTATGTCACATCTTGTTACCAGCAAACAATAGCAGAAATTCAACAATTGGTAGGGAATAATTTTATTTATATCATGATAGATGAAAGTACGGATAAGTGTGGCCGTTATATTGCCCATTTGTTAATAAGAATTTTTCATGAAGATATTGGAGGTAAATCATATTTAATTTATTGTAAAGAATTTCAAAAAACAAATAATGTGACAATTGCCCAATTCGTTCAAGAAGGTTTATCAAATTTCTCTTTACCTGGAAGTATAGCTTGTGAAAAAAATTTACTAATGTTGTCCGACGCTGCACCATACATGATAAAAGCCGCGCAAAATTTAATTTTTTTTTTATAGTAACACTATTCGTACCACTTGTTTAGCTCATGGGTTCAATTGTGTAGCCGAAGACATTAGGAATCAATTCCCTTTGATTAATGATTTAATTAGCAATGTCAAAAAAGTATTTTTAAAAGCACCTTTACGAATCCAATTTTATAAGGAGCGACTTCCCGGTGTTAAGTTGCCTCCTGAACCGATTATTACGAGATGGGGTACATGGTTAGAGGCTGCAATTTTTTTCGCCGATAATTTTGAAGGAATAAAAAATGTAATTCTTGAAATCACTGTTGACTGCATTGCTCTAGAAAACTGTAAAAAGATAGTAACATCAACAGAATTGCTACAAAACCTTTTGTATATTAAGTCAAATTATAGCTTTGTTTCAAGTTCCATTCGTAAAACTAGAAACGCAAGGGATGTCGCTCCCGGAATCAGTCGAAATAGTAGACGAATTGATATGCTATGTAAGAAGGTTAAGGGTACAATAGGTAATTCTATAAAAGATAAATATAAAAAAGCGATAAATAAAAATGCGGGGTTTTTGAAATTGAAGAAAATTAAGAAAATTTTGGAAGGTGAAACAGTAAACGATTTCGACTTTAATTTTAGTTTAGAATGTACTGCAAAGTTAAAAAATGCACCAATTACATCTGTAAATGTTGAAAGAAGCTTTTGTATTTCGAAACATATATATTCTGATAGAAGACAAAACTTTCTTTTACACAATTTTGAAAAACTTTTAATTATAAATTGTTTTAGAAATATGTTGTGAAAAAATTTTGTGCAATAAAGTTAATTTTTACATTTCTGCTCTTATTTATTTTATGTAAAAATTTTGCACATTGTCGCAATTTTTTTGCATATATGCCCAGGTTTATACATACATTTTCTCAAAAATCGATGCATATATATGCGCATATATTCCAGTTTTTCTTTGCATATAATCCGGTCTCTAGTCATCTGCCATCATTTTGCTACATTAAAAGTGAAATGAATAAAATAGGATAGATGATTAGAATTAATTGCTCATAAATGCCACAGCGTAGAATACGTCAATTAAAAATAATATAAAAAATAATAAAACACCATATAACAAAAACAAGAAATCGAAAATAACAATTTTCGTGTGCCAATATAGAATAGTACAAACAAAGAATAAAAATAAATAATAGAAACCTAACGGGCTTACTGAAAAAAATATTTAGTGAATAAAATACGTTGTTAATGGGACAACAACTGATGATATCTACTTCTGGCGGTCGTTTTAACCGAGAGGCTAACAGATTGCAACCAACTCTTTCCTTTGGGCACATTTCTTCAGCTTTTTCGCAAATCTATTCAAGAATATTTCAAGTGCAACAACAAATATGGTTAGAAATATTAGGGCTATTCGAACATGCAGTTCGTGATCACGTGAACCAATCAGAGAACAGATTGGAGTTCTCGCGAACTGCATGTTCGAACAAACCTATTATTGCAAAGTACGCCAAAAACGTATATAAAAAGAAATTGAAAAACAAATGTGTGCCCATTCCAATAAGTAAGATTTAAAAATTTGTTAATCGCTTTCCTTTATAAAAACTTGCTGCTGGAACATATAAATAATTCTCTACTATGTAGTTGCGACTTTGATGATAAGAAATTGTTATAAATTTCTTTCTTTTTGATATGTAACTCCAATTTAAAGAACAATTGAAGTTGAAGATATCTTAACAACATATGCAGTAGTTGTTGTGACGAAATAAGTACAAAAAAGTTGTAATTCGTTAAAATAAATTATTATCATAGTTTTGTGTGTTTAAATATTTCACCTTTCATTGAAAAGTAATAGTTACTATTCTTTGAAAATACAAACTAAATGCTATAGATTTGGCGCTATTAGTAATCGATTTCACCTCATTTCCTAAGCATAAGTAAACAACCAAAAATAAGTAGAGTGACTATTAAAAGTGCTTGATTCTTCATAAAAACTGAATTACTAATATTTTTTTTAAAAATTTGAGGAAGCTCTGCTTCCCAAACTCACACTGAATTAACAATAATTTTATATGAAATTAGCTGAAAAACAGAACTTACCATCTAACGATAAGCTTACTATTTCCTTCTGCAATTGATCGGCAATCGATAATAAAGCAGGACTCAGTTCATCCATAACTTGCTGATGTATGATCAAAGATCGCCATTGCCACCACAAATTCAACAATGGACTAAGCTTGCAATTCTGAAATACGATCTTAGCGGCCACTAGCAAGCACGGGAACCTTGTATTAATGTTTATATCTTCGTTATTCAACGATAACAGTCTCGCAAAGTCTACATCCTTCAAGAAGTCGGAATTTAAATAGTCATCGGTAAATTTTTGAAAATCGGGCCCGGTAAAATTAATCTGCACGAAACTGACCAAGCACGCGACGCCGAAGGTGAAATAAGGCCGTCTCTGTTCGTTGTTCAGGGATTCGAAGTAAGTCTTGGTACGATTCTCGTCGAATTCCAAGCTCGCCAATTTCTTCCAATATTCGTCGCTGGTTATCAGCATCTTCCAGATGCGCAATTTCGGGAGGTGATGGTCATTCTCCTGGTTCTCTTCGATATCTTTGCAATTGTCGTAATCGATCAGCAATACTTTCAATATCTTCTCCCTCTTATCTTTGGAAGACATGGCTTCTTTATTTCTATTCTTTTATTTGTAGATCGTATGGAATTTCTTTCATTATAAGTCGATAGAATGATGCTTGTTGATGATTATATCGCATTTACTTTTCGTGATAATCACCGAACGTATATTCTAACCTCAAACTAATCAAGCAGAGCGTGTTTACTCAAATTTACACAATTTTTGTAATGGATGGTAATGTAGAAATTTTTTTGATGTCGGAAGGTAAAGTAGTAGAATGGTAATTTTTAATCGCGTGTTTTTGTAATTTCTATTACATGTTTGGTAAAATAAATAATTTCAACTAAATTCAAACTGTTAAAAATATAAATAAATTATTTCTTGTTATATAAAGTATATAGGAATCTGCAATCAATGTGTTCCTTTAACTAGTTTCGGGCTCTAAGTTATTAGGAACTGCTGCAGGACAGATTTCTTCAATGACAAGGCAAATATAGGTGGCTAGAATTTTTAATTGATGGAATTATTGCATAGATGGCAACTTAATTATCAAAACTGAAATCTGTAAAAGTTCTTAATAAGATTTTGTTGATTGGGTTGCATGAATAATGGCAATATTTTCTGTATTCTGTTGAAAATCGATATTTATATATTTACACATTTCTTTTTTAAATAAAACACATATTAGTTTTATAAAATTAATGAAATTCACATACACTGTTTAAAATTAATAAAACACAACCACAAAAATACAAATAATACAATGATAAAAAGTTTGTACAAATAAAAAAAAAGGAGAATAAAAATAAAAATTCCATATAATCGTCACAGTAAAATCCATTAAATGAGAAAAATGTACATAAATAAAATATAACTAATAATAATAATAAAAAGGGCAAATAAAAATCTATTACGACGACCATTTCTCCATCTCTCGGGAATGTGTGATTAAAAAAAAACTATTATAATATTTAAAATACTGTCATGTACTGTCCAAACGTATTGAAATATAAAATAAAAGACTTGATACATAGCAATGAACCTTTGGGGACCGCTTTACACGAAAATTGGGTGAGCAAAGGAATTTAAAAGATTTTCGCAAAAAAGTTGTTGTACCTAACATAATTAAACACACGCCGTTTGTTTTCGTTTTATTTTTGGGGAATATTTACGGGAACCAATTGTGCTATGAGTGCTGACTCTGCGATTGCATTTGTACTACGCGTCTTCCCCAATACGCCTGTAGATCGAACGGTTTGAAGTTCTTCAGGTTGTGGGGTTCTTGCTCATTATAATAAGCCGTATTCCCGTTGCTGCGGTCCAGTTCTTGAGACACTTTGTTCCAGGAATCGTGTATGTATTTGATTAGTTCTTCGTGTTGAGTATGTCTTTCGATTTGCGGTTGTTGCGGTGGCATACGGCTTATATTAGTCGTCCGGCGACTATTGCCGTTCATTTGAGATATATTCATTCTTGGTCCGCTAGAAGAGGGAAAATAGTAATTAACTAACATAATAGGTCTTTTCTTTTAAGAGCATTGCGCATGCGTACACACGGGATCACAGATAGGGCTGGCAAAGATACGGCAACACCTAAAAAACATCCATATATCCCACTAGGCAATATTTAAATTTCCCACAATTATTCTTGGTAACTTCAACATTGAAACACGAAATTACCAATTGTTTTGTATTAGATTACTAGTTATTTTGATGTCTTTTTGTTGAAGTTACTAAATTGGGGAAATGTGGGAAATTTAAATTTGAAAAAGATTTGTGGAGCTTCAATTCGCATTTAATTTGTTAAAGATGATATCTATGTAAAAATTTTCCCATCGCTAAACATGCAAGAAAAAGCTTATAATATATTGTATTCTTTTTACAATCCGACTTAGCTCATCTTGGTTTTGTAGGTTAAGTAATGAGCTTTCATAAATGTCACATGAATTAAGTCAAGCAGTAAAAAGAACACAGTCATAGTATAGTATTCATTATTTATTGGTATTTAAATCTGTAAATATTTGTGGCTAACATGCAGTTCTTCATTATTTTGCGTTGATTGGTTGTATATCAGGAAATATTTTTTTATATCTGTTTTATAATTCTTACTACTTTTAACATTATCTATTTATGTATACTCTAGTTTTTTACGCATATACCACATTTCACCCACACTGCTAAAAATTAATAAAACAACACATAAAATATAATCATCCAAAGTCTGAACCCATTGACATAAGAAGATGAGCAATAAAAACAATAAAATAATTTGCCAGGAAAAATATATATAAATACAACTGACAACAATAAAAAGAGGAAATAAAAATTTATTACCACTTTTTCTTCATCGCGTCCCATATAATAAGAGATCAAAATAAATAATCCCTTTCAATTTGCAAATTTTTCACTGGAAGTACAAAAACTTCACACCATTGAATTTGCCGTACTTGCATTACGCGATATGCCAACTTATTCTACATAAACGTGCATGAATTTCATACATTATGTTTACTTTACGATTAAACAATTTCCTGGTATTCAGGAACGCCACAATAAATAAAACTTTCTAAATTATCAGTAGCAGATAACACACTGGAATTCCAATTCATGTAAGGCCAATTCTTAGGAACAAAACATCCACAACGAATCCAAACAACAATGGATTTTTCACATTCATTATTTGCAATAACAAATCAACTATAATAATGACATAAAAATAACACTGTACCTCATCTTTTCATCGGTTCCGTGGAACGGCGTGTTCTTTCCCCTATAGTGGCGGCGCAAACGAATTGGAAAAAGCGGTTTAGGTACTTAATTAAGAGTCAAATTAAAACGAGAACGTTGTATGAACACAAACAAACGCTGTGTTGTTGTCGATCGCCATCACAAATCATAGAAAAGAGAGACGAGAGAAGGTAATAATAATTGCGTATAGGAATCTTTAATAACAAAAACAGCGCTATCAAGCTTTTAAAGCAGTTATTAGGAACCTACAAAGGTTTGTTTCTCGACTAGATTTTTAACTACCTTCGTAAAGATGGCAGCACAGTTGTTGGGTTGTTTGTGGGAATTGAATTTGAAAAAATAACACATTATTTGCCCTTTTTATATAACATTTATTACATTGCTTTGTTCCCACTTAGGATGCTAATTTACATCATATAAGGGTGCCAATCTAATACACATTACAATCATTATAATAACATGTCTTATATATATGTACAACATTCTTTTAAGTAAAATTACCTTATAGAGCAATAATAAAATGTATCCTACAATAAATAAATTTACATTTCAGTAATAAAAATATTCATTTGAAATAGTAGATTAATAATAAGTATCGGCAAAATATTATATAATTAAACTTTACAGAACAGTATAAATAGAATACCACATTCCGGGATAATCCTATTTACTTTAATAATATTAGATAATAAATATAAGTAATGTAGCTAGTATCGTATATTTTCATATAAATATAATTTTAATATACACATATATTAACAATTTTCTTTTTGGTCAATTGTTTACGTTTTAATTTTGTATTACTTCTCTCAAGAGATGTACACAAATCTTAGAATATAGATTTAAACACGTAAACATATTAATTTTAAAATAATTATTTGACAAAGTATTATTTTATTTTTCTCATTGTAAAATTATAATGTTTCGATGATTGCTTATAATGGGCAATTGATAATCATAAATGCCTAGCCGCTACCTACCTACTTAAAAGGTGTACCTTCTCTTTTGTTTTAATTTAATTTTAAATCAAATTTAAATTGGAAAACGATGTTGATTGGGAAAGTAATGTTCAAAAACAAAAAAAAATGTTCAATTATTTATCAAAAAATATTGTAAATTATAAGATGCGACACCTACAGTTACAATGTCTCGGAATTTTTCCTGAACCTAGAAATTTTAACATAAAGGAGAGAAAAGTTTTTTTTTCTTTTTTGTAATTTTTCGTCAAATTTAGGGATATTTCAAAATAAAGCCAAATAATATGAAACTAAATCAAAATTTGTACTTTACTATATTTTAGTATCACCTACAAATTAATTATTTCTTTCGAGTCGATGCCAAGCCAAGTTAAATAAAAATAAGTGACTAAATATTAACGAGTAGATAATCTAGGGACGCAGATGATTTAGGTTATTCTGATTCTGAAATAGAGGTTGCTTTTAGGTCGATGAATCCACGTAAAACGCCGGGTATAGACAGTATTACTGCTGATATTGCGTTAAGGGCTTATGAGACAGTACCGTCGCGAAACTGTTTAATAAATGTTTAGATAGAGGCATTTTTCCGGCTTGCTGGAAAAGTCAATTAGTTAACGTTATTCCTAAATCGGGTAAAACTGATATGACGGATCCAAGTAGTTATAGGCCTATTAGTTTATTACCGGTTATCGGAAAGGCATTAGATAGTTTCATTATAAATAGAATAGAATTTTTCATACGACCACAAAACGCTATGAATGTAGGGCAATATGGATTTAGTAAGGGTAAATCAACTGTAGATGCGACAGATAGGGTTGTAAATTTTGTTAAAACCGCTAGGTTAGAAAAAATTATATTGTCAGATATTAAAGATGCTTTTGATAATGCCTGGTGGCCAAAAATTATAGTACAATTAAAAAATCCGATTTGTTGATAGATACTTAAGATATGTTGCGCGAATTTTTTTTGGACTAAGGCTCATGTAGGTAAAATCGGTAATGAGAGGGAATGAATCGATTAGCGAAAGAGGCGGTGTCTAGGGGAGATAGCTCGATTATTAGACTTGGGCTAATTTCGGCTAGTGCACTTAAAAAAGCGTTTGGGCATAAACTTGATAATGATTGGCAGAGTAGGTGGGATAATACCTTAAATGGAAGGTAGACTAGGAAATTTATCGGTAGCGTTACACGTTTTAGGGAAATGAGGGTTAATTAACGTATCAGGCGGTAGAATTAATAACATGTCACGTAATTTTAAATCATATTTATGTAGAATTGGGAGGGGTTAATGATTCACTTTGTGAATGTGGTGGGGTAGATACAGAGGAGCATGTCTTATTTGAATGTCCACTCACTAATGAGTGGCGGTCGTGTACGGAAGTTAGGACATTAGATATTAGAGATAATGAGTCGGTCGAATGGTGGAATTTTTTTTTTTTTAGTAATGTTGCTAAAGAACTAAATAGGTTACGGCATGATATTTAGATAGTTAGTAGGGTAGCACGTGTTTATAAATGAATATTTTATGCTCTTTAGTGGTCGGAATTAGTGTTAAACTACAAATACTTAAAATATAGACCTTTAATTTAATTACTTTGTAATTAATTTGTTTTAATTACTTCTAATTAATTTGTCGGAATTTAAAGAAACGCGGAGGCTGCTTCTTCAGTACTCAAAAGGGCAATAATAATTTACGGCTGTCGATAATAAGGTCTGGGACTTCTTCCCAGATCCTTCCAGATAACGAAAGTCGTTCCATGGGCGCATTTAATAACAACTGATAGCTGACCGATTTACAGTAGACTCGCGATTATGTGAACTAATCACATTTTGACAAAAGAGTAATTTCATGCGTATGGTCGTGCGGCTAACTAGGTATTATATATATTTTGTTATTAAGAATCATAGAGGAATTATTTAGTTAGAGTACGAACATTTCAATCGTTGTGAAATCCATATAGCAGTTAGAATAGGTAGCCTCATGTAGTCTCCTTTTAGGTGGAGCACGGGGTTGGGATGATTTGTAATAATATAGTTTTCATAAATAAAGTGACTAAAGATACACATATACACCTAACCTACATACATAGAATTATGTATATCCTAAATGTATTTTAGCTCCTATTTGCAGGAAACCGTTTTTTTTTTTTACCTATGTCGCAGGATATTATACATATATTCCAAATTCGTTATACCAAGTAAAATAAGTGATTTGGACAGTGACTGTCATCAGTTGCCAGAATTTTTAAGACGTCACAAATGTCACAATTTGCGAATTTTCAATGGATATGAAGTGTGTTGATAATGATATTTTTTTTATTTGGTCCATATTTGGTTCGCATGTTCGGGATGTTAATAGCTGATCGGTTATAACCGGATTGCTTTTTTCGTTTAACCGGGTTATATTCGGTGGTATTTTCTTCAGGTTTATACCGGAAGTTATTTCTTCAAAAAGCAGTAACCGAAAAAAAAAAACAAAACTAAACCGAATGAACGTATAAAAGACAAAATGAATAATACTCAATATCATATTTAATTAGGCTTACACGTTTCGAAGCAGTTGGGTCATCTTCAGAGTCATTATAAAAAGAAAGATTATAACAAAATATAAAGCATACAAAATGTGGATAAACTGCAGGTTACACGTTATACATATCAAAAACAAAAAAGAAATGAATTTGAAATTTCCAAAAATTATTTTAATTTTTACTCGGAAATAATAAGGAAAAACAGTCGGAGAAGAAATTCAACAATACGTGTGAAATTTATAATAATTTTTGGAAATTTAAAATTTAAATCTAAATTTCAAATTTTAAAACTTTAATTCATTTTATATTTCTTATATAACAATGTTTAACCTGTACTTCATTTACATTTTTTTATGTTATATATTTAAATGTTATTATAGTCTTATTTTTTTTTTAATATGGCTTTGAAGATGATCCAGCTTCTACCTGTCAGAGGAAAAGGAATAGTGTAAGAAAAGTGGCTCACTATTTTATGAATGTTTGCTTTATAAAGTGGGTTGGTTAAAAACCGGTTACTTTCTGAAAAACTCACAACTCCTACCCACATAGCCAAATTTAAATTGCCCACAATTATTCCTAGTAATTTCAACGATGAAACATAAAATTACTTACTATTTTGTACTACACTGATAGCTATTTTAATGCCTTTACGTTGAAGTTACTAAAAATAGTGGCGGGGAAATTTTAATTTGGCTATTAGGGTATTGTATATACTCGATGCTATGTGTTTATGGCTACGAATGCGAGCACACAACGGTAGAAAGAAATAAATTTTAATAAGTTATCAATAATTATATAACTTCACCTGCAATACTTGTCCATACAAGAAAACTATTAAAAAATACGAAAAAATGTGTTAGGGGATTAATATTACTTAATACTATTTCGGATCTGATTAAACAAATTAATTGAAAGAATTCATTTTAAAAATAAGGAATTAATATTCACATTCTCAGAGAATCCACCGTAATTTTAATATCGTTGAATACACTATGGAATGCAATAATTTAAACCATGATAACTTTGTGGCGGCATCTATTAGACAGAATTCTTACTAAATGTCCGTGGCGATATCTATAAATCACAAATAGCATAAATTCGGCACTGATAACCATGATATCTCTAATTAAAACTGATTAAATGCGACGATAGATATAAGATATGTCAATTTTTATGTTATAACGATTAATTTTTGAGGATTTTTTAAAATTTAGAATCCTTTTTACACAACGAGTATTACAATACTACGTAATGCTAGCTAGTGGTGTTCTTCTCTTGACCAATGTTTGTTTCTCAACACTGGGGTAAATTCAACAATATAAATATAACTTTATGAAGTATAATTCTTAAATTCAAGAGAAAAAAATAATTTGGTTCTTTTACATATTTTTGATTATACCTACATAAACATTACACACAATTTATTATATTCGTTCCACTAAACATCGTGTTTATCTACAGTGGTATACTTCTGAAGATTATAATTATTGTGTTTCTGACATAAGTATCACATTCAATAAAAAGTATTTTGTTAGGCAAATCTGAAATACACTTTAGGCCAAAATACACTTTTCCCAGCACACTTGTATTTTAAACGAACTTACGGCGTTCTGAATATATTTAGCTTAGTCCATCTGCATCTAGAAAAAAAATAAGATAAAAAGGTATAATTAATATCAGACGAGAAACGAGAATACAAACACACAGAGTAAGTGGATTACACGTATAAATGAGTGCAAATTTCTAACATTTAGAAAAGTGAGAAACAGTTAAAAGAAGTGACATTTATTATTTTATAGAATACAAACATAAGAATAACATCAATGTTTAGAATGTATAGGTTACGGAAGTAAATAGGGAATGATAGAGAGAAAAACATCAAAAATATAGAAAGAAAGCAAATAAGAGGTTTAATTTTAAGCTTTCCTTTTACAGACATTTTTTATTGTTGTGGTATATGTATTACGTGAGATGTCCTGCACTTTGGTATGTATTTTTAATCGGTTAGACTGCACTACAGTATCGGTAGAAAAAGTAACGTCACTAGTTTTCAAATTTCAAACTTTAAATCTATAACCTTGGTTTTTCCTTTGGGGGTAAATTGAAATTATCTGCATTTACTAATATAAAAAGGTTTTATGAAACAACAGTGGATTTTCTTTTTTTGAGTTTTGAATAATATGTGAATTAAATAAATGAAAGTAGTGTTTCGCTCTAAATAATCTTGTTTCTTCTTTTTCTCTCTCTTCTCCCTAGGGAGGAAAAGTAAGTGACGTTGACATGATGAAACTGTACATCTTATAATATGTGACATTTAGTGCTTTCTATTTGGCTCAAGGAGTTGCTCCGAAACTGCTCCGGAACAACTCTTATGCAAAATAAAACGAACTAACTTGTGCTAACGGGGTGCAAACGGGTGTAGATAAAAATAAGATGGCAGTTGATGCAACATAACCTATGTAGATTTCATAAACTCATATAAACTGTATATTATCGCATGTCGTATCAAATATCAAGTTGAATTTGAACTTCTGTGATTTGAACGAGTTTGTAAA
Organism: Protaetia brevitarsis; assembly: GCA_004143645.1. Classification (NCBI taxonomy): domain Eukaryota; kingdom Metazoa; phylum Arthropoda; class Insecta; order Coleoptera; family Scarabaeidae; genus Protaetia; species Protaetia brevitarsis. The sequence goes on along the minus strand of RXPK01000245.1, from coordinate 951,443 downwards.
AAGGTTAAAAAGAAGCAATATGAGTGATCACATAGAATTAAACTTATTTGACGCGATCACAAGCAACAGTTATTGTATAAATGTTTCAAGAGAGGAATATGAACAAGTTATTAACAATAATGGTTAACAATAATTTGATGTTATTTTCTGTCCATTATTCCTCTACAAGCCGGCAGTACGGCTGAGAAGGAAGGGTGCATCATTGCCAATCTTGAAAGTCAAGCAGCAATATGCGGTACTGGTTGTTGGTTGGGTCACACCATTCGGACAACACTTCTCAGTGGCTCGGTGTGTTCCGGCACTCTAGCCAAGGGCCTTCAAGGCCTGTAGTGCTGAGTTATTATTATTATTATTCCTCTACAACGTTTTTCAAAAATATTGAAGGCTTAAATATAGCGGCATAAATTTTAATCAATTTTCGTAATTACCTGGTAATTTCGGTTATAGGTACTTTTATTTAAAATTTTTACCGCTTTATGAAAATGCGCATGCGGGAACAGTTCACCCCTTGTAAATAGCAGGTGCAGTAGGGGAAAGGAGAAGGGAAAATAGAGCTGTTCCGTTACAAAATGCACCTTGCAAAAAGAACGCTCAAAAATGTGCTAGTGCAACTCGGAGCAGTTCCGATACAGCTCCACCGACAAATAGAAAGCCTTAATTATTGACAGATGACAGCAACAAATTTCGATCTTTGTCAACGATAGCAGATATTCAATACTAGTTGAATTAATTACGGGTGCTCTTCTTTGCTAGTTCAATTATGGATAAAATAAACAAAATGAAATAATATAATTTATAAATCTAAATTCGTATTTGTAAATAACAAGTCTGACAACTGATCATATAGAAACATGGAACATGTAAGCATGGTACAAATAATACGGTATGCTTACGCGCATACGAAAGTTACGTCAGATAGGAGCATAAATGGCGCCACATATATAAATATTATTATATTAAAATCAATTTCGAGCATGAGGGTTTTGTTAATGCGAAAGGTAAGTTTAAAAAATCCGGACGGGGTTACGGAACATATTTTAAACACGTTAAGGTGTTTTCACGATTCAATTTTCTAGAAAAACCACGAAAACACCTTGTAAACACACACGAAATTCGCTACAATTGTAGAAATAAACACGAGCGCTACTAGATGGCGACAAGATAGATAAAGTAAATTTCAACTTAAAACGGACTTTTTTAAAGCAAAGCTGCATTTGAATTACATTAATTGGTAGTTGTGAATAATTTGGATTTTAACATTTTGCTATTTACCATACATGTATTTTATTGTTTTCGATAGGCTCCTTAATTACGTCATCTGACCGGACTTGACGAATTTGAGATTCAAAACGAGCATACCTTATTATATATACCGTGCATGTAAGAACGGACAGTTAGTAAATTTCTAACAGCGCGGAATCGCCAGCTTTTCGGGGTTCGGCTCTGGTCGAAACAGTTCTTCACAGTATTCGAGGTTTTTATAGCGTATAAACATAACAGCTGTGATAAAGAAACATGTCAACTTGACAGGTAGCAAATTTTGAATATGCGCGCGCAAACGCCATCTTTTTTGAGTTCATTCTACCCAATAGCAGTTAAGCTAAGCTCGAAGAGTCCTATTGGCTAGAACAAACTTAGAAAGGTGGCATTTTCGCTCAATTAAAATTTGCCGCTGTCCTGTGATTGTGAATACGTTTGAAGTTTGGCAATAGCCGTTTTCGATTGCACCCCAACTAATGAGTTCGAGCCATGACGTGATAGGTAGAATCTGGGTAGACTAACAAGTTATCCGATCGAATGTAAACGGTTATGGAGGTTTCGTTCTAACGTTACACTGGCCTTTTTTGAAAACGAAATGTATAAGAGAATTACTGAAAAAGAAATATCTGCGCCTTACATTACGCTATTGGATGATATTACATATTCTCCAAACAGCATTTTAAAAGATTATGCAAAAAGAACTATCTGCATTCCTTTGTACGAAGGAGTAAGACACATTGCAGGATACCAGATTATTTCGAAACTTGGGTTCATACCCAGAAAATATAAGCGGAAGCATGGCAGTGCCGTTAGAAAAAAAATATCACTGTTTATTATTAAGAAGAAATATAAAATATAGCTTTGTATTTACCGTAGATTAAACTACCTATCCAATACATTATCTATTTCTTCAAAATCATTAACAGTTTTTTACTCTATAGATTTGGACTCTACAAATCCACCAAACAATCAAAATAAGAGACAATTGCAAACAGTAATAGTAACAGTAATATGTATATCGTTAAAAACATTTAATACTCAAGTTTCGACTGCGGTTAAAATTGGTTCAACCAGGTTGGAACTATGACGTCAAGAAAAATGCAATCGAAAACTGTTGGTTATAACCGAATAATAAATACCTGGTTAAAACCAATGAGGAGTGAACCCAAAATGAGAAGTATATGTCGTCATATCCATTTTGAGCGCTGAAATCGTCGGAAAAGTCTATTATACTAGCTTTAGGGGCGTTTCTGTTACTTTGACAGAAGTATTTAATGTAATTTCTATCGTAAAAAAATAACGCCCAACACTAATGACTTTAGTTCCTCTATTCTACGTCGACATTACGATGGCGACATATGTACAGTTGACGAAAATAAAAAATAGGACAACTTTTATAACGCATTTTGACTAAAATTAAGCGTCTTAAATGCGACTTTCATTTTTATGGTATGTCTGTCAGTTTGACATATAAATTCATATATTTGTCATAAAGTTGAAATGCCGCAGCTAAGTCTTTTATCGAAAGCAAGGATAATTAGCAAAGCAGAAAATGGTTGGTCTATAAGAAGAATTGCAGAATTGTAGAATATTAATCGTAATACGGTGCATAAAATTCTCAAGAAATCGAGGAGAAACGAACAAACTCTTAATAGACAGCCCGGTTCGGGAAGACCTAAAAATTCTACACCCTTGCAAGATGATGCTTTGGTAATGCACTTGAGGGAAAATCCTTTCGATAGCGTAGTTGATGCAGTTGCAGCTAGTAATTACCCTGGGTCTTTACGCACAGCTCAGAGTCGTGTAAGAAAATCGGAGTTGCGTTGTCTCATGCTGCTCGCAAGCTAATTCTCAAACAGAACATAAGGAAGCACGTCTAGTTTTTGCTTTGGAATTTTTTGTTTGTGATATAGTTTTTGAGAAATGTCATTTTTACTGATGAGAAAATATTTCAATCAATGAATTGTGGCCGAGTTAGAGTGTATCGTCCCACAAACACACGCTTTGAAGAAAAATACATTAGTAATAATGATAAAAGTGGACGATTTTCGGTAAATATGTGGGCGTGGATATCTATACACGGACCCAAGGTGTTTTGTGGCATATTGAAGGCAGATTTAACGCCAATTCTTACATACAGATACTTGAAAATTGTATGCTACTTCCGTCGCCCATTTCTTTCCGCAACAGGATTACATATATCAGCAAGACAATTGTCCAATCCACAAAGCCAATAATGTCACCAACTGGTTTACAGAAAATAATATAAATGTTCTAGACTGGCCAAGTCGAAGTCCAGACTTAAATATAACTTAAATAGAAAATGTTTGGGGGTTTTTAGTAAAAGTAATTGAAAAGCGCAATGTTAGACCCAGAAATTCAGAAGAATTATTAAATGTGCTAAATGATGCATGGGAAACTATCTCTGAAGAGTACTGTATCAATTTATACAATTCATTGCCTAGAAGATTTAACGAACTTTATACGCAAAAACGGCGCCATTATTAAATATTAATTTTAAATGTTCTATTATTTGGTTGTATTGTTGAAACTTTAATTTAATTTAAAGATGTTTTACAGATGTTCTTTTTTGGAAAAAATAATGAACTACTCTATATCTTTTTTGTCAATCTTTCGGAAACTTTTCGTAAACTAATATTTCCTCGTGATTTTGCACCCATGTATTTAACCTGTTATCCTGTCATAAATCAAATTGACATAAGTTACAATTACATTAGAGTAATAAAGTTGTCCTATTTTTTATTTTCGTCAACTGTACTTCTCATTTTGGGTTCACTACAGTGTTGCCAACTCGTGGGAAATTTCCCGATTCGTGGGAAGTTTTGAAGTCGAAGGGAAAAAGGGAAATAGCATGGTATTCGTGGGAAATTTTATTTTTTTTAAAACGTTTTGATATCCTAAAATAAGACGTATTTACTATGTACAAATATACAAGCTATTTTTTTTTAATTTTATATTTTTACTTTAAGTTTTGAGATTTTCAAATTTTATCGTCTATGTGTTACATGTTATGTATATCGTTTTTTTTTGTTTTAAAACACTTAGTGTTTTTCAAAAAAAAAAAAAAAAATTGAAAAAGATGTAAATGCATCGAAACATTTTTGTATAAATAATATAAAATAATAAATAAATGCCGCTTCCCAAGAAGTTTTTTAAAAATTATATATAAACCAAATACGGCAAAGAAAGCAAACTATTATCTCATACCTATAAAAAGAATTGATACATAAATTTGTAAAATAAAGAAAATAAAACACTACATTCACAATCATTGATTAATTCTTTCTTTTTATCTGTATTTTTTTTATTCCAACCCTGTCTACATTATAATGTTTGTATCAAACTAATAGATAATTTCATTTGCCATTAAAAAATATGAATCACTTACAATTAGTGAAATTTCAGTACGTATAAGTACCAACAAGTATTAAGGTAAGAGCTAAAGAAGGCAAAAATATTTTACATTAACAGAATCATTCATAGCAAAGCAATAACATTAACATTTTTATGTCTGGATTTCTTAATGAAAAAATGTGCTGATTACAATGATTTATTTTCAAGATGGTTTTGCATTCAATTGAAAATTACATTTAAAAATATGAATTATCTAAAGATTTTGTTTTAATGCAAATTTGATTGAAAGAAATGGTAAAAATGCAGTTTTATTGATTTTAATTGCATATATTTAAAAAAAAAATATGGGAGTTACTTATCTTTATATTGGTGATACCTATTAGATTATTGGATTGGTAGTACTGTTTGGCCCTCAAATACGTCACACCTAGATGTGCAGGAGCATATCTTAAGGCCGTTTTACACCAAGCTATTTATTGGCCAATTTAAAATTTTACGTGTATAATACGTATTTAATCCGTGTTACACACGTGAAATTTTAAATTGGCCAATAAATAGCTAGGTGTAAAACGGCCCTTATTTTCTTGCACCATGATTTGTACCATGGTTTTGCGCATTCGTGGGAATTTTGTTTAAAAAAAGGGAAATTTTGATAGTTCTCGTGGGAAATTCTATGCTTAAAGGTTGGGAACACTGGTTCACTAAACAATCGAAAACGTCTAATGTGTCGTCAGAAGTGTCATGTTGTTTTAGGTTATGTTATTGACAAATTTATTTTTTAAATAAATGGCGGTAACGGCCGCGTTCAGAGTACGTAACTGTTCTCAAACGGTTTGGGAACTGTTGACAATTCGTCTCAAAGACGTATCGCTACATTTGCGCTACATCAATAACATACAATGGAACGGTCGCCATTTTGTATAGCGGAAGCCGCTAGTGATATGTATGTTTGTTCGTACTTTGAACGCGGCCATTGATGATTAGAAGGAAGATTCCACATTGCCAAATTTAAATTACCCGCAATTATTTTTAGTAACTTCAACGTTGAAACATAAAATTACCTACCATTTTGTACTACATTAATAGTTATTTTAATGCCTTTACGTTGAATTCACTAAAAACACTGGCGGGAAATTTAAATTTGGCTATTAGGGATTTGGCTCTGCAAGCAATAAATTACTTATTAGGTTTTATCAACCTTTTAAAAAATATATCTCAATGTAAGTAATTTCGGCGACCGGTCAACGCGTACTAATTTCTATTAAATAAACATCGAAAAGTAATTTTATCTCTCCATTACACAACTGAAAAAAAAACAAAAAAAAAAATCTCGCTGCGTAGATGAAATTAAATTTTCAAAGGGAACTACTACCCTTGAGAGCCGGTAACTCGTTAGTTAATTCACTCTCCTGAAAGGACCGACTACAAATGTATATCCAATGTAAATTTATTTATTTGTCGACGTACATATCATTCCCGGGAGCATTTTTTTTTTACCTATACCCCCGTATTTTGATACGACGAATTATCCTGTCTCCACCGTTTTCAGTCACCTACGTATATGGCGATAATTGGAGTAGATGGGACACATAATTATGCGCCGGGCGCTTCGTTAAATCGTCGTTTATACGGCGCTTAAATCCTCCCTCCCCTCCCTCCTCATTCAATTTATCCGTCTGGCAGCATCGAGTTTTACGTTTCTACTTCGTGTCTTCGTGCGTCGTTACTTTTGAGGGGGATATCGGAATTTAAATTTGCTCTCGGGACGTAGATTTGTCATTCTTGGAAAAGCGGTGTTATAAGAAAAGGGGATGGCGTTCGGATGGATTTGGATTTCCGCTGATTTGTCATAGTTTAAGAAATGTAGGATTTATGCGGATATGATTTATCGACGAAACTTAATCTTCGGATACATTAATCCTTTCATTTTGTTCGGTGTTAAATTTTCTTATTGACAGGTGCTTTTATGTTGATAGAATTGTGTTATGGAAGCCGTCTGATCTAGAGTGCCCAGGAACACTGAAACCTCTTAGCTTTTTGATCAAAATTCATTTTTGGCTTGCCAAAGAACTGCTTGTCTTTTTGCGTCGAGAGCCTCGCACTCACATAGAATATGGCAAGTATTCTCTGTAATCCCATTTTGGATATTTTTCACACATCTGTGGATTTTATTGGAAGTTTACTTGAAATAATCATTGGCCGTATCTTCACTTGTGTTTCAAGTGGAAATTTCGTGATTCCGACGGCGGATGAATCTGATATTTTGGGATATAATTTGAGAACCACGCGTCCCCAACCTCATTCTGTTTCTCGTTTCTTCTCTTCGTTGAAAAACCTCGATATTTAACAGTAAGCCAAATTTTGTTACTTCTGTTATTTTACTAATTTTGGGGTTTCTGTTGTTTTAGAGGTTTTTTTAATTCCCCTTATTTTTAATTCTGGAATCTTCCCTCGTCTTGTGTAAGGTTTTGAATTACCCACGTCCGGCTGAGAATTTGTGCGACCTCTTAAGTCCTTCGGAGAATCCCACCTCCTTTGGAATTCACACTAGCCCACCTGTTTTGACTGTTGCCGAGTCAGTCCCAGAGGCTTCGCCTTGACTGTCCGTACAGGAGAGGATCTCCACGCCCCGCTGACAGCTGATCGAGGGCAAAGCTAAGTTGCACGTTTTTTTCTTTAGTAATCTCTCTTTTGTATAAAATTTAATAATAGAAATGAAATAATAATATGTTGGCAGTAAAACGGCACAGGACTACCAATTACGAGAGAGGGCCCCACTACATGATGATTGGGGTATACAATGCCCTACCCGAAGAGCTGAGGGTCATTGGTAGTGCTCCACTTTTTAAGAATAAGTTAAAACAGTATCTTCTACAAAACTCTTTTTATACTGTGGAGGAATTTTTAAATCGTAAGTAGCTTAATACTGTGACAATTACCAATACCGATTTGGTTCTATGGTAAATAAAGTATTATTATTATTATTAGAAAACCGCCCCCGATTATTTATTTTTTTTGTGTTTTCTTTTACGATCCGGTAAAATTCACATGTTATATCCTGGATCGGTGGGTGCTACTAGTTACTAACTCAGTAGAATATTTCAAATTCAGTACAATTATTTACATATCTTGTATGTTAAACTTAATAATAAAATTTTAATTGTTTTGTCAGTAAATCCATCCTTTTATTTTTTTGTATGGGCTTTTGCAAACCGCTTTACCCCCGATTTTCATTTTACACCGCGGATTCCTGCTTATCTTGGGGGCATGACAGGGTAAGTAAACCTAAGCAGGTGGCGTCGAAATTTTATCCATCTGAATTCTTTGGGTCTGTGCGACTATCAACCCACTCCCTCGCCGATGAGCCGGCTGGCACCCTGCATGATTGCCGAATATCATCCCTCTTATTTGAAGATTGGTAAAGCGGAGGTGCATCGCCTTTTCTATCCTTTTGAATCCCTGCCTCGCGATTTTTCCCAGTACTCTACCGCCGCTTTCGGTGCCGGTAAATTAGGTAACAGTTGGTATCTTCAAATTCTGGGCTTATATGTGAACTCGACCATATCTTTCTTGCTAACTCATCGGCCTTTTCATTTCCTTCGATTGCCGAATATCCGAGCACTGGCAATAAGATGATTTTATTGCGATCTGTTAAGCTATTCAGTTCTCGAATACACTCCCAAATCAGGCCTGATTGTATCTCAGGATTCATTAGTGCCTTCAGTATCGTCTAGTCGTCCGATTGATTTCTGTTGCACAGTACAATAAGTTTTATGCTTTGATTGAAAGGCCGTGCCATAGATGGCATATCTTCTAGTGAAATGGCGTTAAAAATTTAATAGTTGGCTATCTAAATATCATACGTAACTGTATTTAGGTTGCATAACACGCAGGCACTGTACAAATTTGTGTGTACCAAACCTCTGTTAAATGATAGAAAAAAAAATTATATAAATATTTTTGTTAGAACAGTATATAATTGTGAATGTTTATCCTAAATTTTTCATATAATAAAAAATGTATTGATAATGAAATTATCAATTTACCATTATAGCAAGATCGAATTATAATGTAATATCTATACATAGTACTCTTGTTCATTATGATTCTATAAACAAGGAAAACACACCTAGGGAAAGAACAAGCCGTCCAGTTTGAACAAGAGAAAAGATAGCCTAATATTTAATCTCTTATTTAATGTGGACGAGTTAGTCTTTTCCTATATCTACGTATAGAAAACAAATACATACGCCGAACAATAAGATTTTAATTGGTGTGAAACAATGGCCCTCACTCACTTTCATGTACCACCTTTAAAAAATTAAATGCGAATCTAAGCTCCACCAATCTTCGATTATTTATGCAACCAAAATTACAAGCACTGCATACTAATTTTTAATTCATATCTTAGTGTACTGACTGTACTGTGGTTTCCGTTGCATATGGAGCCTAGGATTTGCATTTAATTTGTTGAAGATGGTATTCTACCTACTAATAAAATACGTTTGTTAGTGCATTTTGTACTGAAATTTGTAAGATATGTTGGTATAGTAAACTAGTGGCGTTTATTTTGGGTTTTATTGTTAACACTAGCTACAAGGTTACGCTGTAATTCTTTTTTGTTTGGAGCGAAATAAAATAAAATAGGGATAAAAATATAGGATTTATGCATTTCTTTTATTGTCAATATTCGTATGTTCAGTAAAAAACAGTAAACATGGTGGTGGAAGGGTAGTACTATTGTTTATTGGTAGTTATTAATTTCAGTCGTAATTATTTTTAATTGGTTTGTATTTGTATTATTTTAAGGCGTTTTTGTTGATTAATAATATTCAATATAAATATTGATAAACACAAACTATGGGTTATAATTGATTCTCAATATACTATTATGTTTATTAAAAGTATATCCATTTCAGAAAAACGCCTTTTCATATTGATGCCAAAGAGTATGTGTAATATTGTATATTATTAGATTGATTCGAATTCATTAAACATGTTAAATCTTTAAGAGGGCTATAAAGTTTGAAACAAAAAATAGATCTGTCTTAACACAACATTTTCTTTCTTGTGTCGCACCAGGTTTCATGCACTGTTTGTAATCATAAGCTACTGTACAGATTTAATTTAAACCAAATTTTAAGATTGGTGCTATTGTTTCCTAAAAAGGTTTAACAATATCTAAAAACAGGTCCAGGTGTACAATGAAATAAAAATAGCAGTATTCGGTATTAGACGAATATGGATTACCAATTACAACTAATGATTTGTTAGATTGGTTGCATACCTACGACACCCCCACCATTCGCAGTTAATTATTAACATAGTGTACTATTTAAAAATAATGTCTTGCATCACCCACTTTGTTTAATAGCTGTTACCGACATTTAATAGTATATTGGAAGGTAAATCGGTCAGCTGTAGGAAATTCCGGGTTCTCTTTACTAGAGGTTATTGCCTTTCTTTCTAAAAGCGATGAAGGAAATTGAGATAGACATAGGTTTTGCCGATACTGAAACGCCAACTATATTATGAATGCATTTTGGTCATAATATGTTTCGTTCAGAAACCCAGAATCGTAGAATGCATAAATATAAATGAAGGAAACACAGTTTTCGTATTATCGTAATAATGTAGATACGTTCCAAATTTAATTTAATTTTAATGCATTGATAATTGGATGATGAATAATCATATTATTCATCATACATTTTTAATATATGATAAATATCTTTTTAATCAATTGTGTTAATACACAATTGATTAAAAAGATATTTAAATAAAAGTATGTCCAATATAGTTCCATACAAACTTCGAACTAATTAAAAGATTAAATATTTCGGTTTGTTATTGCATTATAGTTAAACCTTCAGAAACGAGTGCGCACTCATTGGCCGCGATGATATATTTCGAAAACGGTCGGAGTAGGGATTCATACGCGTACGCTGTCGTGTTAAGGATAATGGTCGTATCTGTATTTTTGCTGTGTAAATATTGTTTTCCTCATATTTCTCTAGATAATATAGTCTTGTCTCAAGTTCAAATGGCTTTCTGGATGTTTGGTAAATATTTACTTTCAGCGAGTGTACAGTTTTTATTATGTTTTTGGAATAAAAAAGTTAAAAAAAAAACAGATTTATCTTTAATTCTTCTCGTGGGTTTTAGTATATGTATGAATCCCGGCTGGATTGATGATGGAAGGAATCGATGGAATCTTTATTATGTTCTACGAGGTTAATAGATGTTTTTGACCGATTCCGTCATGTAGAAAAACATTTTTGCGCTATTATTAAATGTATGCTTGCAATATCACCATTTTACCTTATAGCTTATTAATAGTAATACAGCACCGGTTAATGTGTAATGTTGATGTTACCCTATTATAAATTTCTTACCCTTTCCTTTCTGCAGCTTTAATTATAGTTGGGCTAATAATCCTTCCGGTTTGTTAATTACGCATGTGCGTTGGACCAAAATAGTTGAATGGAGGGTATAGAGTAAGAAGGCGCATTTTAGTTATTATACTGACTTCACCTTCTATTAGGGCATTAGAATTTTACATGTGTTGTGGGTTTTTGTTGTACTACCCATGTATTATTTCTTACTGCGATTAGATAAATGTCTTTCATATTGATATTCAATATTTTTTTTATGTTTACGTTATGTAACATACATTATTTTGTTATATGTAAATATATCTCATATTTACGCTTCAATAATTTCTTCTTCTTCTCTCAAGTTTTTAAACAACAAATAAGATCGTAATATCTATGCCCATGCAGTGAACACGTGCATTAGCACGTGCATGCAGGGTTGATTAACGCGATCTGTTTGGCAAATTGGCTCCTATAATCGTACTAGTGGCGTAATAAACAGTTTGCCCAGTTATAATTAATGCCCGATTCGCACTTGTGCCTGTTAGTTGGAGATCCACTAGTGTTTATTGCTTTTCGATTCTTTACTTATTTTTAGATAGTACATGCTTTACTTTCGTTTTATCTTGAAAGTCAGAGCATAAAATCATAATTTAGAATCAACAAAAAAAAATTGATTAATTTTTTTTCAGGTTTGCCAGCGATCGCAAGAAATTTAGAAGGATAACAATTCTAATAAACTAGAGCGTCATTTGGAGTGCCTATGTTTGTGTCGTGAGGTAGTTAAATAGCGATAAAATGAAAGTATTGTAGTCACTAGAACCCATTTTTTTTCAGCGTGACCCTTGTAAACATGAATACGAGGAACCAACGGCTAATAAAGAAATACTTGCAAAAACGAGCATCCATTACCATCGAGAAAGATAACGATATCAGTGGTGACATTTAATATTTAATTAGTGATGCGCAACGATACCAATATAATTATTTGATTTTATTAGAGTATAAAAATATGCAACCACATATACGTAAATGCAACCAATGTTGCGCAAACGCGTATTATTGACAATACTGGTTTGCATACGTAAAAACATACTAATTGTTGCACCACCAATCCAAATCAAACATATAGCGATAACAACAACAACACCAACAACATTTAATAACAAATAACAAAGAGAGACACAGCAATAACAGATTCTATATATTATACATATAAAAAAAAAACAAAAGAAGAAAAAAAACAATTAACAGCAATAACAGAGAATACTATTGCCAACGCGCCAACTGTCCTATCCTATTCGCGTGGCCGTTTCCGTCCGCCATGCCTACAAGTCTTCGTGGTCATGATCATCAGATCTGTCCGAATGCTAGGTCTGGCGCACGTTCGGAGTTACAACACCGCAAGCATCGCTCAGTCTCCGTTTCAGTGTGTACCTTTTGGCGTGGTGCGAAGGCTGCGGGGGCGGCAGGGGACAGGGCGAGCCGAAGTTGGCGTGCACCCGCTTGTGGTGGTTGGGCGCCATCTCTAGCGGCAGATTGGCGACCAGGAACAGTTGGTAGAAGACCTCGTCGACTTTGAGGTTCCTCTTAGCGGAGGTTTCGACGAAGACGCAGGAGTTTTGGGTGTCGCAGTAGGCCTGGACTTCCTCCACGTTTACTGTCCTAGGCAACATAAAATGTTAAGTTGTAGTGATTTTGTCCTAATTAAACTATAAAATATTATATTAGTTTAGTTTAGGTTATTATGTAATCGATACTCAAAAATCAAAAATATTATGACCAGAGCAACGAGATGATTTCGCGTGGCGACATACAAGGGAAGCATGTTTCTCTCTTGATAAAGGTATATGCAGGTATAGGATGGTATTATTTCGAATTCGCGCGTTTCCATACAAAATCAGCTACACGTTGTCAAATCGTACTGATTATAAGGAAATTTTACGGCCCACTTCCTCCCTTTCCAACGGTCGAGATTGAGTCACACTTGACCTCGGCATTCACAAACCCGCTCTTATGGAGTAAACATTTCAGAGTTGCTACTTAGCGTACACTTTCATTCAGGTATGCGCTGTAACATGCAAGTCATGAAAAGATTAACAAGCGTCAAATCGTGAGCTCAGTTGGGTTTGTTGTGGTGATTTTTAGATTTACCGCTTTCCTTATTATTTATTCTAAGTGTATTAATAACTATAACATTTACCGTACAAACAATGCTTACCAAATATAGTTCATTTACTATAACAGACGAGGTACTACTGAGTCAGTTTGCTATGACTCACGACCGTTGTTGCAAAATTTTCTGTTCGTCAAAACGTAAACAACCCGTTAGGTTATTTAATTGTCAAACACTTTTGACAGGTGAATAAACAAACTCTTAAAAATAACATTTACCGTTAATATTAGTGATGATTTTGCGAAAATCAGGATTTAAAGTATGTTAATCATGATAGCAGTGGAAAAAAAAAATAACAAAAAAGCACAAGTGAGTACAATAAATTTAATCGGGACCATTATCGCTTAAATATTCACAGTAACGATTAGTATGCAAGTTTTTTCTCTATCCAAACCAATCTCTCTGATTTACTACTTCTGAATTTCGTTTCTGAATTTAATTCAATCCGCTTTATACAATTATATGCATCCTCTGATCTGCCATATTTCATCCATCGTTTCTTCCTTTTCTTTGAGAACAAATAATATCTACCACAACAATGTGTTTCAACCATAGAAATGTCTTTTTCTTTAAGAGCACTGTTCAAAATGTTTAATGTATTACGTTAGTCTGAAAAATGTATGTGAAAGAACCACTTTTGTAAACAATATTTGTATATACTCACTTTTCGTACATGTCATAAATGTGTTTCCAATAGCACATTGACAATGAGTAGAATAATCAATTTTTACAACATTTATTTTGTATGCATTTTCGTTTTGGGTTAGTGGATGTAATTCCTTGTCTACTCATGGATGAAATTTTGCGTATGTTTGCAACATGAATGTTTAGAACACTCGTTACTCTCTAAAAACGAAATACTATTAAGAATATGATTAAAAATATATGGATTTTATACATACTTCTAGCACGAAAGTTAACGGGAGTAATGGCCCGTTATTCTCGCGTTCTGCGTCGAAATACACAATCAACGAAACTATTAACTTCTTCGACTGTTTACTGGTTTCGGTCTGGTTTAGTTGTAATAACTACTTATTTTAAATAAATATATACCAAGTATAAACGCAAATTCCCAAACTTTACTGCAAATGCAGAATATAAGCCTTTGACAGTTGACAGCTATAACTAAATTGGTGAAATCCATTGGGAAGATTGACAAGCATGCATTTAAAAGCAGTAGTACAACATAGTATCTTTAATTGAACATGAATAAGTTATAAGTTAGTGGGTTATTTTAATAATCTGGTATTGCATGGCCCGAATTTGCAAGTAATGACGTACCTCGTCTGTTATAGTAAAGTGTATAAACTTTTCTTGACCCTTAATTACATCATTATGACTGAAGTTGTCTATTTTTGTTATCATCACTACCAACTCCTAGTATTTCTTGTTAACTCCTAACACCCCCACTGAATCCAGGATTCCCATCTTTCTTTAAATGGTCCACCATTTGACTCCACTTAATATTTGGTGAATGAATCGGCAAGATTATGTTTGATGGAATATACTCCAGATGTATTACACCACTTTCGTCTGTCCCGAATAAAAAAATGTCGAGATAATGTGTTGGATCTTTCAGATGTCATTCTTATTTCGGCATTTTATAGCACTCCGATTATCTATTTCATACAAAATTTGAAGAACTTTGCTATCTCCGCCGCAAGTTTTCTATAAAAGGTGAATTCTTTCGCAGCTTCTTTCAAGCTATTAACTCTGCTTCAGCTGCGTTTAATGACGTGCTCTTTGTTTCTGACTCTTCCACGTTATAACTGCATTCGCAAAATAAACACGCAATCACTAAAAGATTTTCTATCGAGTTTATTGGATGCCCAATCAGTATCGGGAAAAGCTACAGGAAGCTGTCCATAATTTTTCGTATATTCCAGGCTATAGTCTTTGGTGGCATTTAGATATCTTAATATATTGTAACGAGCGCAAATTTTTAAACTGGCGGTTTCAATAAGCGCCCCTAGATAGCGCTAGCATAGCCGAAGAAAGAATTACGTACGAGGAATGACAGAGGGCAGTACCGGATCGAAGATTCGTGATTATTCTTCTGAATCTAGAAACACGCCCTAGATGTGTCCCGAACAATCTCGTAATCCCGGCGCCAGATATAAAATAACGCGTGGTTATTGGTCAGTCAGTCATGGATACGAGTTGAATTGAGCAGATAAGCAAATAGTGAGTGGAAATAAATACGAGCGATTAGTACGTGTGATATAATTATCGTGGGAAATAAATCGTTTACATAAATAAAGACATTAGTAATTAAGTGATTTTAATAGTAAGTAGTAAGTGATTTAAATTTAGTGTTTATTTTATATTAATTAATAGATTTTAAGTAGTCCGTAAGTGCTTAATAAATCAAGTTATTTAAATATAATCGCCTGCGTATTTTTCTAAACCCCGACAATTTTAAGAATAGAAAAAACGTTACAAATGTTTGATACTAGTCCAATGCTGTTCTGTCGGATTTTGATTAAATGTGACAACAATGTCACTGCAAATGCCAAATCGGGTCTAGTAGCTGTTGCTAATAAAGAACACTTCCAACAACTCTTGATATAGCTGCTTTTGGTCTTAATTTAGGCTTTTGTTTCGTTGTTCGTCTTCATCGTATTTCAAACCCAAAGTAATGGTATTTTTGCTTCTTTAAATTTCCAATTGTTTGCCTCAATAGTGCTACTACATATGTTCTTTGATTTAGTTTCGTCGTACTGCCTTCACGTGTTATCTTTATCGAATAAAATGTTTTTACCTCCCCTAAATCTTTTATTTCAAATCTGTTCTTGATTTTTTCTTTGAATTTTTCTATATGTTCCAATTTTCCAAAAAGTAAAATATCGCCTACATATGTGGTGATAATAATATCAGTTTGTTTGTCAGATATCTTTTGCCGTTTTGCTTTCCATTATATTCATCCAGACTTCATTATTCATTATTAGATATAAAATTGACTTTGTTTTGTGATCATTTCCTTGTCTTGAGTTGACCATTCAATATTGTCCCTTACAAAACCAGGATCAACTGCTTTCCATAGTCCGTTACTTCTAACAGACCTTGTGCTCGTAGAGACAATATCTAAATTTTCATTATTTAATTTTTTCATTTTTATATCGCCCATTTTGTATATTGTAATGTGCGTCGTCTTCTCCTCTATTTCGTCGTACTTCTTCTCAAAAGGTCCTGGCCATAACCTGTTAGGTTTAGGTGATTTTAGATAAACACGTTTCCAATATATAAGTGTATTAAACTAATAACATTCACATCCAAACAATGCGTTTACAAAATAGACACTTTTCTTGACCGTAATTACATCATATGTACTAAGTTGTCTATTTCTTGCTTCATTACTGCCAACTCCTAGTATTCGTGTCAAACTCCTAACACTCAAGGAGGTCATACTGTTGCGTTCTCGTGCTTATACGTCCATTCAAAAAGCTTTTTGCAAAAACAATTGTGCAGCCTTTGCTGTATAGGCAGCAAAATTGTTGTCAATCCCCCCTATGCTGTATCATTTACGTATAAATACAAAACGTTAAAAATAACCATAACGTTAACATGCAAGCATCGTCATAAGCGTTGCAATCAATTTGCGTATGTTGTATCACTATACGTTATCCCACGTGTAAAATTAACGTTATTAGAGAAAAAGTATAGAGATGGGAAACGTCTAACAACGGAGACAGTTTATGCGTGATTTCTGTCAATTAGAAAGAATAATTGCGCACGCAACCGTAGCGGTTAGTGTGTGTATGGTTTGTGTCGTTGACAATGACATTTTGAAGAAAACTATTTATACAAATTCATTGAGAAGCGAACATAAAGATTAAAAATATTAAAGAAGAACGAATTCCGCTTGTTACTTATAAATATGAATTATTTTACGCCAAAATATCCAACGAGCGCCATCTACAGAGTAAACTTCAGTTACCCAAGGAATATGTAAAATATAAAAATGTCAAAACTAAGAAACCCGAAATATTTGTGTAATGAAACGCTGTCAAGGATATTATTAATAATTAATTACTAGAGAAAGTTCTAAACTCCTGCAATTCAGTATGATAAATTAACGTTATTTTTTAACCGCGAACAGTCACATAGGAAATGTGTGTTAGGTTATGTTGAATGTATGGTCGGTGCTGTGAAGTAAAACCCGGTTAAAATTAATAAGTGAAGTGTTTTCTTTATCATCATATTCTGAGGCAACACAAAGAGAGACAGAGTTTGAGATGAGGTAGTAAGAACTAAGAACAGATTTAAAATCGATCCAAAAGCAGTACAGAGAAACAACTAACGTGATTTGGACTTACTTAATTGACTGAAGAAGCAGAGGCAAACATAGCACAAAGGAAGAGAATATGAGGGAGATCATGTTAAAGTTAAAGTAGAACAACGTGATGGGTTAGTGCTTGGGGAGAGAGCTTGTATGGAACGGCAGAAAGTGCTACCAAGGAACCGGAAACATTGAGCAAATTTATATATCAGTGAAGTATTAAACACCTACATCTTGGGGAACATATACATATGTCACCTCCTTTAAATGCTAGTATCCCTACATAGTCAAAATTAAATAATAAGAAACTTTTTGTGTATTTATTAAAAAACAAGTTTGTAGAATATATAAAATATATATATTATGACAGATGTTGCAAATACTTTTACGTGAAGTTCCATATCTTTGTTTAATGATGTTTCTGTTACGTTTTTTAAATAATATATATTAAGTTAGATTAAAACACTGAAGTATTTTTACGACCGACATATATTTTCTTAATTCATAATAAAAGTGTTTCCAGGCGACTCACCATATAAAAAGTGTACATATATAACAGTTTCTTCTTGAATTTTTAGTAATTGACTTGCGAGTGCCTTAATATTTACTAGTCCATTATTTACTTCCGAAATTATTCAGCTTTCAACAGATTGTTCTATGCCACCAAAAATTTTGTCCCCCACAATCTGGTAACAACTGTTGCGTGAAAATGGTTACATTCGTAACCAATGTATTTTGAAAATATAGTATTTCCATGTTTGAACAGTGCTTTAGAGTGCTTATTAGTGTTTGTCTTTATTGCTGTATGATTGGTTCTATTTGTTATGTAGAGCACCATATTCTAGCAATCTACCTATAATAATTTTATGAAAATATCAAGAAGTAGTTCAAATGATCAAGTCAGGTCTAGGTCTATTTCAATTACAGAATTATTTCCTACAAAACACAAATATTGATCTTTTTATGTAATGTACCTTTCGGTTGCCTATTTTACAGTTAGTGTTATCATTAAACAGTTAAAATTACTTCTTAATAAACCAACAGCCAACAAATCTTTAAATCATTACTCATTTCAAAAAACAACTCGTTTCTATTGACAATTCAGTAAACTTTAACCTCACTTTTGTTCATAACGTTGCTGTTATTCGCAAACTGCAAGGGATTGCATGGCGTTATTTTATCCACATAACGTACAGTAAATAACACGCATGTTATTTTATAACATACACTTATCCGATACAGCATACACTTCTGACAGAAATAACGTAAATACGTTATATTTATTGATAACGTAATGTATTAATAAACGTAAATGATACAGCATAAGGGTGAATATTAAGATTGTTGCTACAGTTGAGACGGGCTATCTTGAAAATTTACAACTCACTCTCAATAGCAAAACGAGTAATACCAATCTACATTTCGTTTTGAATTGCGCGTAATGCTTGTATCGAATGTACTTAAAGGTGAACTTATTATATTATTTTAGCGGTGGAAATGACTTTTTATGTGCTATTTAAAATTATACATCTTCCCTTATAATGGCCAAACGAGTTTTATACATTCCATTGTCTCCCACCGTCCAATACATTAAGTTACCTATTCATTAGCGGATCGCCGAATGACACCCTAGCGAAATCTAAAATTCCCAACGGTGTCGTGAAATTTTAATATTCAAAATAGGATACGTATTATAGTCTCGACACGCGAAATTACGACAATGCGTATCCCGATAACAAATGATGATAAACTACACCGGGAGGATTTACAACAGACGACGAGTTGTCGTCTGATCTGAATTTAAACGGGGATACTGAATGTAGTTTATCATTGTTTGGAACAGCTAGCGTCGCACACGATAAAATACAGTGTTTTTATTTAATCCTGAAAATTACGTGACCCCAACGATAGGTTGGTACTCGAATAAAGCTGGTTTTGTGTTTCTGACGCTAACATCAAAATACTAAATAGCCTAACCAGCGAAGAGATAAAGACAAGTAGGAACACTTGTCATTTTTAGCGAATCCGCATACACGACATTGGCGTTCTGTCTAACAGGATTGTCAATTTACAGAGAGGATGCTACTGCCAAAGGGTAGCTAGCAATTTTTTATTGCGCGGAATCGTCACCTTTTCTAGTTTGTTCTAACCAATAAGAAGCCAAATTCGGCTCAAACACGATTATGTGGAGAAAATTAACATCTAACACTTAAATCCTAACGACAAAATTGTTAGCTTTGATGACACCACCTTCTTTCCAAATGTATCAACAGATAAAACACCAACAATAGCTATTGTTGGTTAGTTAGTTAAAGAAAAACTCTCCCAAGACAATACCCTACAAACAAGAATCACATTGCGTATTAACATTATCATGGAACTACTTAGAATATGCGTAGAAACAATATATTTCCAGATAGGAGACAAATTCTACAAACAAAAGTTTGGGATGGCAATGACCTCACCTTTGAACAATTTGACCAACAGCAATACGAACACACCATCTTAAGCCAAGGCTGTAAAAACTAATCTACTCAGGGCAGTTCCTACATTACCAACTAAACCACCAAAATTGGAGTCGCTAGATGCCTACGCGATAGAGCAGAAAGCATAATATACAGGGTGAGTTTTTTATCTTGTGACAACGGAATATCTCTAAAACACTGCATCAAATCAAAAAAGATCTTAATAAAGATTGTTATAATGTAGGGGGCTCACTGAATAGTGCCGAACTCGATCCCTCACCTCACCCCGCCAGAGTGAGAGGGGGGACAACTTTGAAATCTTAAACGGGAATCCCCATTTTGTATTGCAGATTCGGATTCTACGCCATCAAGTGTGTAGTTTTTGTTTGAAACTTTTTTTCGATTCGTAACGATTGCGCTGTAATCGCAAAAAAAACATGATTGTGAACGTCTAGAAAAAATACACAAAAAAGAGAAGCAAGCAAACATGATTTTGTGTTTTTTTTTTATTTTAGCATTAAATAACATTTGAAAAAGCCATTCAACAACGAAGAACTTTACGTTATCATACCCATTTCAGAAAATGTTTTCTAAAATGTGCCCTTCCACTTCGATACATTTATTTATTCGCAATTGGAATGATTGCACACAACTGAGAAGTGTTTCCCGCGTAATCCATGAACAAACGTTGGTGATTCACTCAATCATGTTTTCCCTATTGGTTGGCACTTCTGTATAAACTTCATACTTTAAGTGGCCCCACAAAAAGAAGTCAGGGGAAGTAAGATCTGGCGATCTTGCAGGCCAAGACACTGGATCACCTCTTCTGATCCATCGACGATTGTGGGCTCGATCTAATATTTCTCGTGCTATTCTTGAATAATGTGCTGGACAACCGTCATGTTGAAACCACATTGTTTGTCGTACGTCCAAGGGAAGGTCTTCAAGTAACACTGGAAGTTCGTTCTGCAAGATGTTTCCATATTTATCACCATTTAAGTTTCCATAGATGAAATATGGACCAATCAGCTTATTGCCAATTATTCCATACCAAACATTTACGTTCCAAGGATGTTGTTGTTCAACTTGGCGCAACCAATGGGGATTTTCGATACTTCAGTAATGCACGTTGTGCCGATTTACCGTACCGTGATTTGTGAATGTCGCCTCGTCAGAAAATAATACTCGAGGGAAAAAATTGGGATTATCTTGTATTCGTTGAAGCGCCCATTGACAAAATCGCACTCGATTTTGAAAATCATCGCCATGAAGTTCTTGATGCATGGAACCTCTAAATGGATGATATTTCCTACGCTTCAATATTTGGCAGATAGTGGACTGAAAAATTCCTGATCCGCGAGCTATTTCTCGCATACTAATGTGCGGATTATTAGCTACTGCAGGTAATACCGTGATTTCATTATTTTCTCCAGCAATTGTTTTTCGGCGATACGTTTTCTTGGCTGTACAGTTCCTTCGCTAGAGAACTGTTGAACGACTTGGTAAAAAGAAGCGCGCGATCGCGCCGTGTCGGGTAAACGTTGTGAATAAAGATTAACAGCATCATCGATATTCCTACCATTTTCTCCATAGATAAATCATTTCAATTCTCTCTTGTAATGTTATAGCCTCCATTACTTCTTCAAATATTCAACACTAACTAATTTGTATTGGATTAATAATTAATAATCTAAATGGGGATCGGACAATGTGTAAGTATTCACAGCTTGTCAAGTACTGAATAGAGTATGATTTTGTATCGTTGAAATAGCATTCCAATTGCGAATAAATAAATGCATCGAAGTGAATGGGCACAGTTTCGAACACACGGCTTTTTGAAATGTTAGTTTATGTTAAAATAAAAAAACACAAAATCATGTTTTCTTGCTTCTCTTTTTTGTGTATTTTTTCTAGACGTTCACAATCATGTTTTTTTTTGCGATTACAGCGCAATCTGTTACGAATCGAAAAAAGTTTCAAACAAAAACTACATACCTGATGGCTTGAAATCTTAAATGGGAGTTCCCATTTAAGATTTCAAA
This sequence comes from Protaetia brevitarsis, assembly GCA_004143645.1. Lineage (NCBI taxonomy): Eukaryota > Metazoa > Arthropoda > Insecta > Coleoptera > Scarabaeidae > Protaetia > Protaetia brevitarsis. The sequence continues at coordinate 929,472 of RXPK01000245.1, read as the reverse complement.
GTTGTCCCTCCTCCCACTCTGGGGTGAGTGGGAGGTGAGGTGGGGGATCGAGTTCGGCACCATTCAGTGAGCCTCTTACATTATAACAAATCTTATTAAGATCTTTTTTTGATTTGATGCAGTGTTTTAGAGATATTCCGTTGTCTCAAGATAAAAAACGCACTCAGTATACTCCGATTCAACTGATGCAGATAAATAAATGAATATCCGGAAGGTATGTTGTCCAAAGCTAGAATTTTGAGAACACGACCAGACAAGACACCGAAGTCAAGATCACAGCCACAAGTTCATACATATAGGGCCTTCATTCAGAAAAAAATCAGAAGAATAGGCAACCAATAAGACATTAGAAGGGCGTTGAGGACCACCAACACAACAACGCCATACTTAACTATAATGAAACCACGCAACATAAATTAACGATTAGGACACATTAAAAAAATATATAACACTCGGTTGATATTAGCATACATGTTGTAACACTACAGAGTAGCATACAGCCCGGTATAAAAAAAAAATAAATTAAAAAAAATGATACTTTAATTTGTATGTATAATGGTCAGTTTCCAAGATAACAATATCATACGCACGAGACTCTTGTGCATTAATTATGATCGATTTTGTATGATAAAGAAAACATTTCAGTGTGAATAAAAGTAGTTTTATTTAATAATAAAGTTCGAAATGTGAACTTGTGTAAAATAAGACATAAATAAGGATATTATTATCTCAGGTAAGTTACGTGTGTTCGCTTAATTAATAACAATTACGTTTTGCTAGTAATTCCACTTTTTGCAATATAAATTCATAATACAGAAAACCATACGTCAAATTAACTTTCAAAATTCCCGCGTTTTCTGAACGTTAAACGAGTTATGCTATGCTTAAAGAGACATGTGAATCAGAATGGCCAACCTTGATGGTGAAATTACTGGATATCGGTTCGTACCGTAAATACATATCAGATATTAACATAGAAAAGTACCAACCAACAAATTTTCCCTAAGTGATTGCAAACGGTTCAGCGATGATACAAACATACAAATTCCTAAACCCCCAAAATTTGCTGAACGTATAAAAATGAAATTTCTTATAAGTATAATTAAATTTAGATTAGGGTTAAAATAATACGTTTATTTTTAGGTAGATTTGAACGCGGAGTACCTTTGGAGGAATGAAACCAGCGGGCATCCAGGTGGCAGGCCAGAACGGGACATCTAAATGGGGGCCTTCATTCTTCTGATCACGGAGGATGGCTCGATCACGACAGGAACATTACTCGGGAAAATCGTCGTTGGAGAAAAATTCCCCAAAGATAATAGGTAATTTGAATAATATTAATGTGATAAACCTTGTTTTACAATTGACAATCATTTTTAGGTTGTTATTTTGGAATTAAATTGGATTTTATCAAAATACCCGTTAAATTTTACGAAATAAATTGAGACACGTCTGCCTGTGACGAAGGTTGGCTAGTGAATCCTTTCGTATTGAAAAATTTTAACCGACTTAACAGCGATTGTCTTCGACGAGGGGGACAACTGTCTCAGAGAGTACGTTAAATGCACCGAAGTGAGGGGAATATAAGATGTTTAATACATGATAATGCCCATGTGACCGAATGAACTGTCGGATGTTTACACAAAATTAAAATAAATAATTATTGCAAAATTCTGGAATCACCTTACAATTAAAATATAATAAAGGTAAGTGTTTCTGGATCATGAAAAAAATAGATTTAAAAATTTTCAACACTTATTACTATGTAAAATTAACAATCTAAAAAAAAAATTACCTCTAAAACACAGAAAACCCCAAAATTAGTGAAAATAAAAGGAGTGACAAGATTTGCTTACCGTTAAATAACGAGGTTTTTCAACGAAGAGAAGAAGCAAGAAGATACAGAAATTGCGTTGGGACCTCGCCGGGGTTCTCAAATTATATCCCAAAATATCAGGCTTCATCCGCCGTACATAATCACGAAATTTCCACTTCAAACATAAGCGAAGATACGACCAATGATTATTTCAAGCAACCTTCCAATAAAATCCACAGATGTGTGAAAATTTCCAAAATTTCCAAATATAGGAAGATTTACTCGTGAGAGCGCGTCCAGCGACCACCAAGAAGAAACAGGAAATGGAAGAATGAATACGTCACGCAACCAATCAGAAGACAGCTAAATAAAACAAGAATAAGGACATGGAGGTGCCCTCTAACGTCGAAAAGGTGTAAACACAGATAAACGGATCTAAATGAACCAACGATCAATCGAACGAATCGATACGTGGAGCCGATAATACCGACATGAAAAATAGTTACTCTGTGCAAAACAAACGGATCTAACCTACCTAGAAATGTCATCAACAAACTACTTTAAGGGTGCGCTTTAGTGGTGGGGAGTATAAAATCATTATGGCCGGCAGTACCTGCATTGTGGCACTATATTTGATAGTAGAAGTGAATAAGTAAAATATCGCTAACAGCTTAAAATTTTGTAACTCCACTTGGTTTGATGGGTTGCCTATTTACGCGACACATAAAAGCGACGGGCTGTATTGATACAGTTCGGCTATCGCATATAAATAGTTCCCATTTCCCATAGGTACTTCCCATAAATCTATCATCGCTGGGCAAGTCGCTTCACGCCATTTGTTTACGTTACCCTGCTTATCTAATTCTAAACGTTATAAAAAGCTATTCGGGTGGTTTAGTGAGTTTTACAAAAATGCGATATAATGTGCATATACATATATCCCACACCCGATATATAAATAATCTAACCCCAATCCTTTTTTAGGTTGTACGACATTTGCATTGTTAAAATAGTACAATAATAGTTTGCTTGTGTATTTAGAGATATACCTTCTGTTTTATATAGTTATTACTGAAGTATTAATTTTTTAGTGTTACAAGAGTATGTGACTTACTTTCATAATAAATGTTTCGGAATGTATTATCAGAGTAATACTTTACTATTAACAGCAATAAGAAATCTATATTCTGCGGGACTGCGCTGAATACGCGAATTTTAAACTGTTACAATACATATTACATTTATAAGTGTTAATTTCAAGAAACGCTCTTCTGACTCGCGCGTTTTCTAAATATCTTCTAAAGGGGTGGTAAGCATAAATTCTTACACTTATGCATAGTGGTATACGTTGTCTGTATCCATATCACTTCTCCGTATAGTCATTTTACGGTTCACGCATTATTTGTTTGGATACATTTGTTTACTTTTTTCCTTATATATTTGGTTTATTATTTAATTATTAGTTCTTTAATCATATATTTCGTAGTTTGAGTACACATCCCGTTTGCAAGCCAATGATGCCAGCTACGGTTATTTTTATAAATCACTATCATTTTTATTTCTTGTTTATTATTTAAGCTGAAGTTGTCACTTAGTTTCTAGTATAAAGCAAGTGGTCCTTGGTTCCTGAATATAGAGGCGCATTTATATTAAAAAAAATGTTTTTAAATACCTTCAGAATGACTATTATGTTATAACAGCACCTAAACCTTTTTGGTTGTTATTGAAAATTTATATTAATTTTATACGTAAATAGCATATCCTGGTCACCAGTGTTAGTTAAAGTTATTAGACGTCATATTTTTCTTCACTTCTTATTAATTACTGTTTATGTTAGGTTTATGTAATGCTTCTGGAAATAAAATGAGCTTTATATATGATAAAGTTGTGTCGTATTTTATTACGTTTACTGTTGTATTCTTCATTTCTTACCTTACATGGTAGATAATTTCGTGTTAATATTAATGAATCACTTCATTCTTCACTTACATTTGGTTACATTGTACAGGACCATCTCCTTATTATATCTAAAAAGGCTTTTAAAGAATGGATGTTTTCTGCACCAACCGCAATGTGCTGATACATCAATCTCCACTTACAACCCTGATAGTTGGATGACCCGTCGCACCCCATATTTGTAAAGATGTTCTTTAAATGTATAAATTAAAGTAGCCCTTACTTTTCCTAATTACCTTATATGTATAATAGTAAAATAAAAAAAAAAGATTTATAAAAATTCATGACAATCAAAAGTGCATTTGCAATTACCAACAATTTTACCCAAAGCTGAAGCGTCATCTTAAAGACACATGCTGAAGTTTACTTGACTCATCCATTTCACCTTGTCTTCACAGATTACATATTTGTCTGCAAAAACTTATTCCAAATTTTCAAGAAAAATACACGTTTTCTACGAATACTGAAAAATGGTTATCATTATATGTGATAATAATTTGCCTCTGGTACATCGTTCATTTTTTTTAAATTTCACCCATAGTTTATAAATTTCTTTTCAGACAAACGGGCTAAGGATCATTATAGCAACATTTGTATTATTTTGATTATTGAAAACAGATCTTTTTTCAACTATAAATTCTAAAAAATTTCGCTTTCTATTTTGTACCGACTTCGTGCTCTCTACTTTATCTTAGCGCCCCCTTTAACACAGGAATTCCCGAAATTAAACAACAATCTGAGACCGTTTTAAGTATAAAAATCTAACTGTAAGTAAATGAAAAATTAAAAGATTACCAATTCTAGCAAGGCCACTCTAACAGGGGGAAGAAATATAATTCAGGAACTAAAAATTAGACGATAATGTTTTACGTTTGTGAAATTACAAGACGTAGGAGCATGTCTGAAGGTAAAAGAAGGAAACGGGGGTACAAAAGCCTGTCGAAACGCTAGCGGAGAACTAATTCAAGGTAAGCGATAGAAAAATCGTAACATAATTGGATGATAATGCGTCCTACAGTTATTGTTTCTTACAAAAAAAAGTAAAAATGAATTGCTCACAAAAAGTAGCAGCTTTTTTAAACTGCTAACCAAAATTAGCAGAAGCAGTTGTAGCTGCTAACGTAAAGAAGCAGTTTTATTACATTACTAATATCTACACAGATTCAAAATGATTGTAAAATCGCTCCTATAGATAGTAACAGGGTGTAAGGTATATTGCCGCGTGTTCGTAAGGAGGTTTGAAACTAAGTAGTGTTGGAAAATAAGAAAGTAAACGGGTCTGTCATAATAAGGAAAACGTAACTATATTTAACTCGCATATATATAACGACTATGGATTGGTGTTTCTGCTTGTAAAAAATGAAATGTAATTAATTTAATTTTACTAAATTATGATTTTACAATTCAGTGCTACTGGTGTTTAACTAATTTATTTATTACTTTAAATTAAACATACAATTAGTATAATTATTAAGTGAAAAAATGCAAATCTCAGTTCTTCTATGGTATGCATGCAGTTCTATAGATCTATATTTTTTAGATAGCAAACTGTAGTAATCTAATGGGGTTAGATCGGCGATCTGGTGGCCATCTTTTGCTCTAACGACCCTGTCAGCAAAAAACTGTTGAAGATATTGGAGCAACATCTGTTGGTAACGTTGGGCTGTTACAGTTTCCTCGAAGAAAATTGGCCCTATTATTCGTTGCCTGGACATAGCTAACAGACTACAATTTTACGGGATGCAATTGCGTTTATCGAAATTCGTGTGGATTTTCTGCAGACAGATACAATAGTTTTTGTAAATTGATATACTCTGTTAGATAAAAAGGCTCATCCGAGAAAATGATTTGATTTAGCAAGTCATCGTCCCTTAAATTGTTATTAAACCAGTGACAATATTCCAATCGCCTATCGTGATCTAATGGAATAATTCCTGTAACGCGTAGAAACTTGAATAGGGATGAAATGAATGTTCTTTGACAGCAATTGCGCTGAAGTGTATGATAAGCTTATAAAATTATAAAATGTAATAAACTATTTCACATTAATGTTAAATTGATTTTTTACCTGTTGGTTGATTTATTACCACAGATAATTCTTATTTGTCTTAAGTTTCAGAAATACTATTGTTGATGATATTGAGTGTAAATATAAACGATTTGAAAAAAATTATAAGATAAATAATCGAAAGATACTACAAACCCACGCAAATGTCGCTAAATGTAAAAAAATCATTAATGTATGAAATTTGTATGTAGCTAACTTCGTGCATTAAATTGGTAAAAGTATAGATAATTTTTTTCCGAAAACAGTTTTTTTCTTACGACAATCATTTTGAATCACATGGTCATAAACATCTAATGCCGTAACATTCTACACGCCAGTCAAGATATAAAATACACTTAAACACTTCGCACACAAACTGAAACCAACCGCAACTTCAAATTGTGATGTGAGCGCGGTAATGAATTATGGAAGTGCCGAAGTGTAGACTCGGTGCGCTCACATCCGCAACGCACGCGAGAGGAAAGGCGATACGCGAACTTCGCTTCCACACCTAGAAAGTCGCTTGTGGAACTCCGTGCTTCGTCGGTTGGTGCTCTATTATAGCATATAGATTCGCGTGCGCTTCATTATTATATTATTATCGAAGCAGTCAGACCGCTAGCTGCGTTCTTCACGGAGTTTACGTGAGCGTAGTAGTAGTTATGCGGTGAGTTCCGAAAGCGAGACGAGAGGCGACTGTTTTCAATTATTTAGCATAATGGATCCTGTTGAGAGGAAACGAGATTATATTTCCCGGAATAAATATGTTGACGTTGTACGTATGATGTATGTATAATTATTGACGCTGTATGTGAAGGGAAATGCAAATGAACGCGTTTTCATCGTTTGGAGGGTTGTTGGTGTGAACTTTCGCTATGTTAGCGCACACATAATGAAATGCGGGAAATGTAGTATGTGTTTGCAGGTTAGTCGTAAAAATGAGGANGGCCATCCACTCGCTTAGTCGTGAAGAGCGTATTCAGCCTTCAGTTGGAGTGAGTACTACGTCATTTTGCCCAGATCATCTGCCATTTCCAACTAGTTGAACATGCTATCGGTACCCGTTCCATTCTTAAAACACATCATCGTCAGTAGATGTTCCATAAATCGATCCCATCACAGACCCTGAGGGATTCCACATTGAATCTCATCTTCACGTTTCTCTCCGACAAGTAGGAGCCTATCTTCTCAGTAATAACTTACTGTCATATTGTACAGGTACGATTGAAATTCTGTAAATTTCATTAGTATACCTTCCCATGGTGCTGAGTTGAACGCATTTTCCACATCTACTGTAATCAATGCATATAACCTTCTTGCACTATATGGTCCCTCATACGTTTTTTCCGCAATTTGCATGACCTTCCGCAGAGCAGTAATTGTGGATTTGCCTTCTCTAAATCCAGGCTGTTCTATCGCAAAACCTCCCCTCTTGTCCACTTCTATCTTCAATTCTTTTACCAGTATCTCTCCAATAACATTTAGTAAGCATATGGGTCGGTATTTCTTCTCCTGCTGTCCGGGCTTTGATTGCTTTTCTGTAAGGAGCATTTTCGCAACCTTCCACACTTCGGGGAACTCGCCTTTTTCTCTTTAATTGTACTGACCGCATATAGCATTTCCTCGCGTGTGAAAGGTGGGATTTTGCTCTTATCCAACTTCACGTTATGCCACTTTTCTAGCGAACAGGCTGGGAATAACACTTTTGCGTTTTGTACTAGATCTTGTCAGTCATATTTATCTCAGGCAATGCTTTAATCTTTTTTGTCACTATTTGGTACCTTTACTTTGATAAATTATTATTATATATATATTTTTGTTGGATGGTATACTGGTTATGATATTGTGTTACATGAACCCAATGAGATTATAAAATTACAATGTCTTATTCATAATCAACTTTCGGCGCCAAAATATTACGACCTATTTGATTACGCTTGGTATAAAAGCAGATACGTTGACCATCCGAGTTGACCAAGATAGAATGAATTTGAAAATCCAGTAGTTTTGTTTTTACACAACAAGGTTTTGCGCTTTCTGCTCTTTGCTCCATGCATGCTAGCCATGCCATCGTACGATGTGCATGATGCAACAAATTCCTTTGTTTTAAATATTTCTTTGAGAAGTTTCATCACCATACAGAATAATTCATTCTATATTGAAATATGAAAAAAAAAAATTAATATTATTAACGTATTGTAAAATCGATAGGATAATATAACTTTATTGCCCCAACAGCTCACAACCTAACACAGGACAATCTCCATTACCTATTATATATTAATCCCAAAGATGTTTATTTGTCAAAAAAATATATATAAAAACATTTATGACTTTTTTGTTGTCTGTTTAATATAACTCAATCAAACAAACGATTTTTGTCTTAATTTTTTTTCTCTATCTTCTATGGGTGTCAGATTTGCGCGGATACTCTGCAGAAAAGGAAATATCGTAACAGAATGGTCACAGTTCAGGAAAGAGGAATCCTGGGCATCACGAATTCCAATAAAACGGTATCGGACGCCGCTGTCTTGGTCATTGCAGCAAAGATACCTATAGATTTTTTGGAAATAGAGACGAAAAGCACTTATTTGAGAGCGGACGTATCTAAAACAACAGTCAGATCACAAGCGAGGGAATGCACAATGAATGTGTGGCAGGAGCGATGGAATGCGGACATTAGAGGTGGATGGACAGCCAGGCTCATTAAAGATCTAGCAGCTTAGATTAATATATAATAATTAACGTGAAGCCTGTGGAAATTAAGGAAACGTGGAGGCTGCTTCTTCAGCGCTCAGAAGGATAATAATAATTTGCCAGCTATCAGTAACATGGTCTGGGACTTCTTTCCAGATCCTCCCAGAGTAAGGTTTTTGCCATGGTTTTCCCTTACTCCTTGGCGAATACTGGGAGATAACTAAAGTCGTTCCATGGGCGTAAATATTCTGACTGATAGCTGACCAATTTACAGTAGACTCGCAATTATGGTACTACTAACTACTAACTATTACATTTCACATAAAGTAGTATTCACATAATTACGAGGCTACGGTAATATATTTTTATTATTAATATAACAATCATAGGGAAATTATTTAGTTACCCAAATTTAACCCAAATAGTACTTAGAAGAGTGTAGTACCCTTAGATGGGGTTAGGATGATTTGTAATTATTTAGCTTTCCATAAATAAAGCGTCTATATCAAGACTACAATGATGCTCAACATACATTTTTCGAAAGTACACGATTGAAATCCGAAAGAGATTAACTTGAAATTGGAATAGGAATCTTTTACGTCGGAAAGTCCTATGGAGAACAGAGGTGAAACCGATGGGCATAAGACATCCGCTTTTGCGAGAACCATCTTAATTAGTAAGAAGCAAGAAGTTGAGCATGATGAAATGGTCATCGCGGTATCCAGGTGAATAATTTATCCGAAATGAGGGAGGGTTTAGTGGGTGGGCCATTTTGGAGAATCCCACACAATCATTGCCATAGGATCTAGGCAATGGTGTCCATTAAGGATGTCCACCACCAAAAAGGAAAACAAAATACCATCTAGCCTGAAGCAATGTAATTTCAAAAACATTTTGAAGTTTTATTTGATTTCCAGGCACCTAATCAACAATTTAAATTGCATTCCTTTAACCAACAATATTATTCATTATGTTTCATTGACTAAGCCCATACATATCGATGCTATTTAGGGTTAATTATTATCTTGATTACTTAAGTGTTTTGATGAGTGCAAAAATGCTGAGCAAATTTATTTTTGATCGATTTCTCCAATAAAGGATAAAAAAATCGCACTTTTAAAAAGCATCTCTTAACATATCCAAATACTTCGTGATACTATTACTCATAAAGGCTTATAGTATGTAAACAAGTTTTCTGGCATTCTTGAAGTGGGACAAATGCTAATCAGAAGCGCTTTGCCAAAAAAATATATATATGTGGAATCTATGAGTAGTAACGAGAAGCATTCTTGCGGGTATTTATTTCTGATTAATCATAAACATCGTATCTATGATTAAGAGTCGGCACAGTTGACGTTGCAACTTCTCCGTCGTAGTGGGGACCCCAGCACCTCATAGGTGGTATCGGATTTCCTCCAAAAGGCGCTCTTTTTCGCCCCAAAACCACCGTCCACGCGAAAATAACCCGTCCGGTCTCAAAAGGGCTCCGTCCAGTCAATATGACTGGACCCGTTCTCCATCACCCCCCACTCCGAAATTCGCGATTCGCTTCGCACACTCACCGCGGCGCCGTTTTAACTGTAGAAGGTAGAAACGACGTGCCGTGTGCAAAAACCGATCCATAGACTAGGAGCGGAGCGCCGGTACGCCGGCATTCGAATAATCGCGGTTGTCAGTGACGGGAAGAACTCGAGTCCCGAATCATCTCAATCAAAACCATCTGGAAGTTGCATTCCGGACGTCACTACTTTAAACGAATCTAACGACTCAGGTATGTAGGCAAAGAAAAACGAAACGTGCTGCTTTAAACAATGTAAAAAAAAAGTCAAAGAGGTGAATCGAATTTCGCGAGTGATCTTTATATATATAGTGTTTCCAAAAAAAAATAATAAAATCGAAACAAAAAAAAATCAAGTCGTCCAGTGGGAAGTAAATCTCTCTGTATGTCACCGCCCCAAAATCAACAGTGCTTATCGCGTTGATTGGTGCGTCCCCCACCCTCGTACACAGCCCCGTACGATTCGCTAAGAGTCAAAGAGTTCTGAATAGACGAGTGCTTTTGATATATGCCCAAATTTGGAATCGACAGCCATCTAGCGGAAGATTTCGCACTTATTTCACAGTTCTGGCGGATTGTGCACCGTCCAAATTTGGTCTGTGCCGGGACGGCCGGATGAAATCGGACCACGCGCGCCATTGGTGTATTTTTAGGCATCGGAGGATGCGCCCACGCTTCAGATTAGCTCTTTTTTCGGTTACTTTCCGTCGTGATTCACGCAACACATGCACCGTCCGTTACGAAAGACCGCGTTCCTTGGAGCCGGGCCAGGATGCGAATGTAGGTCGGGTGTTGACGGAGATGTGACAAAAGAAAGTCGGATGTTGTAATGTCGCCGGCTTGTTTTTTTTTTCTTTTACTTAATGGAGAAAAATGCGACACTTGTCCTCTGTGGATGTAATGGATATTAGATCAAAGTAAGAGGGTGGACGTAAAGCAGGATTAAAATGGATTTGAAACGGTTAAAATCTAATTTTAATGCACACCATAATCTTGGTTTTGGAACAATATTTTTTTGAGTAATAAAAATTTGTATTTGTATTTATTTTTGGAAATACTCAAAAGAATCAATTCACCTCCATTTATCTAAAATCCATAATTTGGTTGGCGATTTATGCAGGGTGTATCAAATAAAAAAGTAAATTTTGCTTGGGTGTTAACTACACGACATATAAAGCACAAACCCACCGAAACCGGATTTCATCATTAAAGAAAAAAAAAAAGTAAAATTTAGAGCCAAAAATTCTTTAGTCCGGGCCTGATGCAAGGAAACGTCATGTTAAGCACCTAAAAGCTAAACGTGGTATTATGTATAAATACATTGCACTCATTTAGTATTATTCTTAATGCCGTAAGTTCATTTAACGTCATTCTGAATAAATAAAGGCCCTTGTAAAAATAGCAAAACTGAGGCATTTTAAATTTCTTCTTTTTATAAAATAAACATTCTTTCTTGTTAAGAGCATTCTACGTAAGTCTACAAAGTATTATTTTTAATATCCTGATAAGACGTTCGAGTTTCACCGGATATGCGACTTCAGTAGTTACAAAAAACGTAAATATTTTTCTTTTGCTTTGTCGAATCGAGAGTTAGTTGTTAATAAACGTATACCACATGAATCTGAGTTATTTCTTTTGGATTTATTTAATCATATAACGCAAAATGAATTGAATCGAATTACACAGAAATAAATGTAGATACAGAAAATTTGCAAACACGCCTTTTTGCTATGATGTCGCGCGAAAATGAATCTATACATTTCCGCGCTTTTGCCGATGCATCAAGCTTCGATTTTCTTTATATGAAATCATGATGGTCCTGAAAAGGATCGTTTTTTCGAGACGGGTAGAATTTAAATAAAATGTTCGAAGTGGCTTGCACTCCACACAAAACTAACAGTGGTAATGGCTGAATGATAGTGGTACGTGGGAGTATACTCGGGACAGCATTTAGGTTGGGCACAGGTGCGGCTCTAGCCCACGGCATTTATAAAATATTTTTTTTCTCGTTAATGCTTACATTTAGACCCCCTGTGCATTAAGACTTTTTGATTGTATATGATTACAGTTGCTACATATTATTATATTTACCTCTATATCTGATACACCCTGTATTTTACATACTTCACTATGTGAATTTATTTTTATTTATTTATTTATTTATTTATTTTATGTCGTGGTTCAAGAAAACATGGACATAGTCAGAAAATTAAATACATGAGTAATATAATGTAAAATCAGTGAATAAATATTACATAAAATAGAACAAATAACTAAAAATGATGATACTAAGATAAAAATTAAAGGAAAAAATAATATTTAACTATAAAAAATTTATATTATTTATTTTTATATCTAAAAAGAAATTAATATTTATAAAAATTAGATTTCTATCGTATAAAATCACTTTTTACTTATTCAAATAATCGATTTTTTGATAGCATAAATTTTTCGATATCTGCAATGGGTGCTTTCAAATTTTTGGTTTTAATCCACCCCAAATGGACAAACAAAAAATATTGTAACATTTTTTTTTTTTTTACAAATCTATTAACGAATTAATGATTTTTGTTTAATTACTGTAATAAATTTTAAGAGGAATTTTTCCCGTGAAATTTTTTTCCCTGACGCAGGATTCGAATCTACATACTCTCGTTTACCGGATGAACGCTCTACCATTTGAGCTAGCGAGCAGTGTAGATCCGCACACGAATCAACTTATATCAATTACTTGGAGGGAGAATTGTCGTAATAATTCTAACTCATTCACCTCAAACACCTTGGAAATTTGTGTTCGTCTGAATTGCGTTTCTCATGTAGGATTTAATTTGAGCATAAGATATGCATTATATATTTCTATATTGCAAGATGTTAAAGGAATACTTTAGAACTTTGCGCTATGATAAAAGTTGCTTATTTTATTTTTTTTCCCTTAAACATATATATCTTATAAAATCGCTTACCGTCTTCAAATATCAAAATATTAAACACGTAACTTAAAAATACTTATCTTAACTTTATTTCTGGAGATTTCTGTCGTATAAAATGGCTTTTAACTTGTTCAAAAAAAATGATTTTGATATACCTACATTTTCTCTTCAAAATTTAAATCTTTCAAATTTTTGTTTTTAATCCACCCCAAGAGGACAAGCAAAAAAAAAAGAATGCCTTGAAATACATTTTCGGCAGCACATATTCTTAATCAATTCTCGTTTTGGAACAACATTTCCTTTTGAAAAGATGAAAGTAACAAAGAATTTTACTATAAAGAATGATTTGATTATAGACCTCGCTAGAAAGAGCGATGTCATTTGGTTATAGACCTTACTTCGAGAAACAATTATGAAAGACAAATTTGCGTTTCCCAAATAGGACCTAACATTTATAAAATATTTGCAAAATATTAAATTCATATTTTAGAGACATTAGCCACTAGTTTGAGTATTGATTCGCTATGTTAAAACCACGTGTTTTTACTTTTTTCTTATTAATTAATGAATTAATCTTATAACCAAAATAACATGGTCAAGTAATTAGTTCTCATATCATGAATTCTTGGATTAAATTTTGACCTTTCCTTAGTAGGTTGTTTTTTTTTAATTTTTGGTTTTAACTCACTGTATCCATTAGGGACACAATAAGAAGTGGCAATTTAGCAATGCATATTACAATTCTGGTTTTGGAACAACATTCTTTTGGAAAAGAAAGAATACTTATTTTTTTTTCTTTCTTAGAAATTCTTTAAACTTAAACAATCAACTCATTCTCATTTGTTTTAAATGTAGCAGAAGGTTTATTTCAATTATTATATGGCTTCTGTTGGAATACTTACCTTGTAAATTGGCTTAACATCTTCAAATAATTTTTATTTTGTTTTTATTTTAATCCAAGTCAAATGTACGAAGAAAAATCATTTTTTTTCTAAAATTTTGCTCGTATTATCTTTAATATTGAAGATAATGCATTGTTATAAAATCCTTCTGCACAATATCAAATCTAAGTAAATTTGTCAATTTTTCAATCTTTTTTTTCAATGTTTACCCTAGAAAATGAGTGATCCATCCTTTTACTATTGTTTTTAATGTATTTAAATAATGACAGAAAATTTCTAAATTTTAGATTTTTGAACTAATCCAGATCGACAAGAAATAAACTGTGATTATGGAAATTTTTCCTTTGTCATTATATTTGAAGGAATAAACACAATAAAACGGTTTTTTTTTTCCACAAGAAACCTAATTTATTTAGAAATATACCGTTTAAATATTATTCTTTACATTAACATCGTTCACAAATCCGGTTTTGGATTTCTAAATTAAAAATTACGATTTCTTGCACCATAAAAACTTATTATTAAAATAGTTATTATTTTGTATCATTTTCTTAGGAATATGTACCTTTAATGATACGCCAATTAATGCATTTGAGGGAAAAATAATCTCTTGATTTATTTTTTTTGTCTTAATTTTGCAACTAGAATGCAGTTAAACTATTTTTCTTTGTGCTTGTTGAAATCTGTAAATTGTAATCGTGTCAAAAACAGCTGTTCGTAACTACAACTCTATTAGTGGATGATTTTCTCTTTAGGAGTCGAATGCTCCAACAAACGATTCAAGATTTCCTTTTCCATAAAAAAACAATTGTTTTCTCCCTCAAAAATCGATGAAAAAATTGAAGAAGTCGATTTTTGATGAAAAATCGAAGAGATTGATTAAAATTCTGATAAAAATTCGACGGATTTGGCGGACTTTCGATGAAAATCTAATGAGGTTTGCAGATTTTCGATAAAAAATTCGAATCTTAATAAAAATTCAACGAACTTTATACATATTGTGCTTCTTCTAAAACTTTAACATTATAAATTTTGTGAAAGTGAGATTGGTACAAATGTCTAACCCTAAAAAGATATTTTATGCTTCAAATTCGACCAAGTTCGTTGAATTTTTATTGAACTTGGTCGATTTTGAAGCACAAAATATCTTTTTTAGGGGTTAGACAGTTATACAACCTCACTTATCAACATTTATAATATATAAGTTTTAGAAGAAGCACAATATATATATATAAGTCATTTACGTAATAGTGAACCAGGATTCTTTAGTAGTTAAGCTCCATATTTTAATTTTACTTATATTTGTAGTTAAAATCCATTTCGTCTTTTCAAAAAAAAAAAGACTTGCATTCCCTTACTTTTAAAAAGAAAACTAATAAAAGACAAGGAACGAAATGAGGGGGCATGCTTTCTTGAATTTTCTGCATACAAACTCTATAGCATTCCATTTCCATAAACTTTTGCTTAAGATTCATTTAAAATTTGCGAGAGAACAATGATCTTAAAATAGGAAAAAAGTATAACGCATTTAATTAAATAAAAATAATAAAAATGCCAAAAAAAACCTGACCTACTTGAAAAAAAATCCTTGAATAATCTCAGTTTGCAATACTTTAAAATTGCGTCAAATGAAAAGTAAACATTTTTGACAAGAAATTCATTAACTGATGTTTTTAACTGTTTTGAGCCAAGTCTAGTAAGTATATAATAAAAAAATTGGAAATACATGTAATAATTCCCAATTAAATGAGACAATGCAGTTCAGCTTAAGTATTTGAAG
This sequence comes from Protaetia brevitarsis, assembly GCA_004143645.1. Lineage (NCBI taxonomy): Eukaryota > Metazoa > Arthropoda > Insecta > Coleoptera > Scarabaeidae > Protaetia > Protaetia brevitarsis. Next base: position 913,786 of record RXPK01000245.1, on the reverse strand, counting down.
ATTTTTTCGTCATTATTTCAAAAGAAATTCAGAAAATTAGATTAACAATATTGGGGTTGTTTTCTAAGATCTATTGTTATCCCATTTTCATAGAAAATGCTTTATAACTTCGTTGTCACAATTAGATTTCTTGTGATAGGGAGCGGCTTTTTTACGTAGTTATCTTTCTTGGAGGCTGAGATTAGTAATACATAGAAACTTTGTCCGTGCCAGGCATTGGGCTGGCACAGAATATTCCCTCCTCTTCGCTTGTATCAAGCAGGACCATGATAGATAATTAAATACATTGCATGTGTGTAACAAGCTTTACTGAACTGTAATAATAATAATAATAATAATAATATTTATTGTCGTATGTTTAAAACATTGACAGTGTCGAAAATTTACAAAATTTGAAATAAGATTTTCGAAGGAAATCCTGAAAGACTTGCTTGGGTATCTTTTCACGTTCTAATCTTCATCTAATCCTCACTCTTTTCTTCTGTTACAGGCCGAAACTAAAACCCAGCAATCATGCCTTTCAAACCAGTCGAAAACCCAAAATGCCCAAAGTGCGAAAAGTCAGTGTACGCCGCTGAAGAACGTGTAGCCGGCGGCTACAAGTTCCACAAGTCCTGCTTCAAATGCGGTAAGTCCAGTCGTCTGTCGACGGATTGGAAAGATAAATTAAGACGAAATATGACGTCAATTTGTGATCGCAGGACTCTGCGGCAAGATGCTCGATTCTACCAACGTCACTGAACACGACAAGGAGCTGTTCTGCAAGAACTGCCACGCCCGCAAATACGGACCAAAGGGATACGGTTTCGGTGGAGGTGCCGGCTGCTTGAGCATGGACACCGGATCCCATCTCAGGTCAGTTTTCTTTGAGGAATTCGCTCTTTTTCATTTTGTTTTTTTAATTTTTATCAGAGACTTTATAAAGATATAAAATCATGGAAATTATCGGTATCGGTTCCAAAGAAATTCGAATATAATAATTATTTTAAACGCAATGTATATAATAATGAGGGCTTTTTCCTTATCTATTACATTTTTAATTTGATTTTATTATTTGTTATTATCATTTGCTATACGCAAGCTAACACTTCTGATGTACGTATTTTATTTTTTTTAACAACTTTTTTTTTGTCGTATATAAACGAGCAAGCATCATCGCTTGTAGCTAATAATAACAATATTTATTAATTCAATGAAATAATCGTTGGGTCTCTCCAATAGAACAATCAGACGTGTTCTTGCAAATAATGATTTTATTGTTTCCGTTTTTTTTTATTCACAAGAGAATATGCCGATGCCATTTTCGTGTCGAATAATGACCACAAATTTTGTTTTTTTTTAATTTTTTTTTTTACCAATAAAAAAAATCAATTGAGACACCCTTACTATTGCATGTATCCCATTTTTTAGCAGCCAGTAATAATGGAAGCACATCCGGGACTTACATCAATCCAATAGGCATTCAATCAATCAACAATACGCATACAAAAACAAGAGGTGCACAATCATACAAACACAACACAGTATAAATTATATAAATAAGCGTTGAAATAACTCAAATTGTGTGCCCGCAATCCGTTTCAATGTATTTTGAACATATATATATTAAAAAAAAACGCAAAAATATATTATTATAATCAAAAAAATACTCTTAATTTATTATTAATTACTTAATATTATTATTATTACTATCTTTTAGTTTTATAAAAAAAATAACAATTTTAGATATTATCATTTCGTAATGTTTTCACGTGGATTATATACAAAAAAAAAAAACAAATTAGATTTTAATTCGTATATTATTTAAAGGCGACACAAAATATACTATCAAAAAATTTTATGCTATCTTTTGTAATATTCGAATTGAGGAATAAAATAATTTGAATTAGTACATGGCGGTTCTTATTAGAAATAATTATTAATAACAAAATCACAAGAGGAATATTTTTGGGTTTACAAAATCAAGATGGATTTTCCAGAATAAATTTTAAAAACATTTAGATAGTTAAAATATGAAAAAAAATGAGAAAAGATTTTTATTTCCTTTTCTGTCCAGAAAAATAAGTATCTGCACAATTTGTAACAACTCCTATTGAAAAAATCAATCTAGGAATTGGTAGGCACATTTAAATATCAGATCAAAGTTTTGCACTACAACACTTAATAACTCGGAGCAACTCCTGGATTTCTATTCTCAACCAAAGACCCAATGAATAAGAAAATCTATTACCTAAACATGCAACGTCATCCCTATCTTAAAAGAATATATTTATAAGTGTTTTCCTACGCCTACTTAACCTGTTCGGATACCAAGAACTAACGACGATTAGTTCTTCGCATACCAAGAACTAACGACGATTAGTTCCTGGTATCCTAACAATTTTTCCTAAGCCTATATATGCTTTCGTATGTCTGATTCTCTCAAATATTAAAGAAAAAAAAAACAATAGCTATTTTTTCTTTAATATTTGTAGCTTTCTAATCGATTCAACGTATAAAACAGATATTTTTGTTTTTAATTAAAACAAATTTGCAGCAGATTCAAACAATGTTTAAGTTCTAGGCATTTACAAACGTAGAAAATAATTAAAAAAAAAAATTATTAAACGTTGCACATTTATATTTTATTAAACAATTAAATAAGTGAATTGATAATAAAACAGCAACGAATAAATATATTTAAATCAATCACTATTTGATGCCGCTAGTAATTGAAGTATCACTTCCTTCCTGTAGATGTGATGAAGAGTTTTAAGAAATATATCAATTACAGCACCATTTTCTCCTATTCTGTTATGACGTGGATAAAACTTTTCGATTTTGCGTTATCGGTATTTAAAATAACTTTGAGTGGTGTCATCAGTTTGACGTCTATAACCCTCAATGTGTTGTTAGTCACGGCAACTTCATACACGTATATTTCACGGTGAAATTGTAGCAATCTTAAGGAAACTTTATTTTTTTTTTGTCATTCATCAGCAACTTAATTATGATACCTATTTTTATAAAATTCAATAATATTGATCGGCACATGTTTGTAAAAAAAAAGTTTTTAACTACCACCAAATCTTACTACACATTACTTAGTGGGAATGCATTTGTTAGCACTACCCTCATCACTATATGTATATTTGCTTACCTGCACATAAAAAAGGTTATTTCTACGTCTTTAAGCTAACTTATCCTGCACTCAGTAAGATGTACCAGCAAATATATCATTACATTCAATCAAAAAAGCTCTACCTGTTTCTTTTCATACTTACCAAATTCAAATATTTTGGAAAGGAACTTCTAGTCAGATTTTTTGCGTAGGATTTATTGTAAATTGTGCAGAAACATGTTTTAAACAAAAGTAAAGAAGGAAATAGTTCTTTGGAACATCTAAATATCGAATATAATAAACAGATGTGAGATTTAGTTTTACTACTTACAAACTTACAAACTTTAATGAAGAAATCTCTGAATTTTGGAGTGACATGAATATTTTGTTACATAAAATCTGTGATCAGAATATCATAACCTTTGACATATTTGTGTTTTGGTAAACATTGTATTAATATTGACATTATGTTTTCACTAAATATTAATGGTATACAAGGGTGGTTTGATGTAAAAAAATTCTCAAGAACATATTTAGAAATGCAGTAAATTAATTATTTATTAATGTTAAATCTTTTTGTAGTAAAATATTTTTTTGATCGAAATATGAATTGCAAAAAATTCACTTCAGGTAATCAAAACATTAATTCTTTTTTCGATTTAGATAAGATGTGATCATTTTAACTATTTTGACGTTAATACTAGACTATCAGGAAAGGCAAAATTAAGGTATTAAACAACCTTCTTTTACAATTTTAAGAATTTTTTTTTGTGAAAACCTAATTACAAATTGGGGGAAAAAAAAGATGTCAAAGCTTAAAATATCTATTCTATCGTTAGATCTTGAGTTAATTATATTCCAAATATTCAATATGTGTGTGAAAAAGACAGATCTCCATTTTGAGGTTAACAAAAACAATACACTTTATCAAAATTTGCAGTTTTAATGTACCTATAAAAACCTCTATTTTTTTTAAAGCTATTTTTTAGGTTGGTCAGATTGAATCAGTACCTCAATAGTCAATATAGCGTCCATTTTACCGTCTGGCTTGACTAATTTCACGTTTACGAGTTAACCTATTACGAGATTCTGATGGTGATGATATGATATTGATATTGTTTGATGATATTTCCTCTTATTACTGAATGATTGATTTATGAACACAAATGCAGCACAGATTGGTTAGTCTGTTTGAAACAATAACTCCGATATTTAGGAAGAATGATGACAGTTCTTGGGCTTTCTATTTTGAGGTTATGGTTTAATTGGCTGTCAATAAGTATTTTATATTGAATAGAGGTTCTTAAATTTCGGAATGAATTATCGATGAAATGTCATGTTCGTTGAAGAATATAGAATTTCTTTTTTATTATTAAAAAGAAGAAAAGAAACATTTAAAAATCTAATTACATGTTTCATATGGTATTAAGGTGTTTGAAGTATGTCTTAAATATAAATATTTTTTTTTTATATACAGGGTGACTGGTACTTAAACCTACATATTAATGTGTACAATGTAATATAGGTCATTTACAATAGATTTAGCCAAATTTGCCTTATACAAAAGACTTGTAAATCTTCTTTGGTAACCCCTTACTCTAGTTAATTGTGGATTCGTACTTTAATATGTAGGTTTAAGTGCCAGTCACCTTGTATATAATCTTGAAATTCTAAAAGGAGGTTGACCTTATATCACATCTTTTTTAAATATGTAACTTCTTTGGGCACAGAAACATTGTACCTACGTAAGAAATTTTATAGAACCACACACAAGAAATAAATCTGATTTTGTACACCCAAAAATAAAATCGGGACTTACAAATATTTAACGCAAAAACACACAAACACACCCGTTTTTTTTACCCCGTTGAAGAACGGAACGATTTACAAAACGAAAGACAACGCATTAGATCAGTGTGCGAACTTTCTGTGTTGTGTCGTACATTTTTTTATTTTTATTTTTGCTATTCTGTTTCTTAATCTGTGGTTGTGTAAATGTTTGTATCTCCCTAGAGTAGTTCCTCTTTTAAACTATTTATCAATTTACCTGCCTTATCCTTCCTGGAAACCGATTTTTTACACCTCGATTTTGACAGCTCGTACGAAATGACTTTTTGTTCGTTCGACAAAGATTGTGAGAAATAAAATAATTAAGTATATACATATAAGTTATAAGAGAGCAAGCCGTCGAAGATCTACAACCAAGCCACACCATGGTGAGGACTGTTTTTTTGTTATCTTTTTTTTTTTTCTTTCAAAGATGGATGATGACTGGTACTACTACCAAAGACGCTGATCAAGCATGGCTTCTATTAAAAACGCGCCGAGCTGTTGGATGAACTAACTAGTTTTATTTCCTATAATATTATATTTTTGTTTGTGTAGCTTATTATATATATATATATAGGCTTTCCTTCCCTAACAAAAGATAAAGTTGTGATGGGATGGGGAAAGACGCCCTCAGATCTTAAGTCAAAAAGACCCCTTCGTTTTGTGTGTACTATCAGTAAAATATAAAAATAATAACCGAGTCTCTCAGAGATAGAGAAATTACTTTGACCTCTTCTCATTACAATTTTACACACTCTACAATGTCGATATTACATTTTAGTTAGTCTTTAGCGCTTCGTTTATATCAGCTAACACAAAATGGATGAACATGACACGTCAGCAGCAAGCAATATTTTTATATTATCACAAGCACACCAATTTTTTTTTCTTTCTTGACCACCGTAACTGCTTTCTCACTATTCTAAAACGAATATACGAGAATTATAGCGTATTTATCTCGCTTCATATCTGATTCTAGCGATCCGGACCCTGACATCATGGTGACGAGAGCTCCTCTGATCTCCAAATCCGTCGCTAAAGCTCCTGAAGGCGAAGGCTGCCCCAGATGTGGAGGATACGTCTATGCTGCAGAGCAAATGCTCGCCAGAGGACGGGTGAGTAGTCGAAGTGATCAGTTTTCATCGTCAACTTTACCGTTCTCTGTTTGGATTCTAAAACGAAGCTGTCAAAATTAGGGTTGGCACCGTAGATGCTTTAAGTGCCATAACTGCTGCAGAACGCTGGATTCTATATCGCACTGTGACGGACCCGACAGGGAAGTGTATTGCAGAGGTATCGAAATAGACACAAAATCAAAAAAAAGCATGTTTTTGTTTGCGACTCCACCTCCCAAAGCAATACTACTCTTAGTGTCTTCCATTGTTGTATTCGTCACTATGTGCATCTATATTTCTCTCATTGTATTTTCGATTTTGTATGACGTCTGTTGTGAGCGTTTGACCCTTTGTTTTGAAGGCATTCCACAAGACTTGCTTCAAGTGCGCTGACTGTAAAAAGGGATTGGATTCAGTGAATGTCAACGAAGGTCCTGACAAGGATATCTACTGCAAAGGTGTGTTCATTCAAGTGTAATTAGCGCTTATTTTGGATAAAATTAAATTCATGATGGAATCAAAAAGTATGAAAAGAAATTAACGATCTAAAAATAAGAAAAAGGAAGTTGGCAAATTTAGTTTACAGAATATTGCTTTCCAAATCTGCCAATTCCTTAAGTGATCAATGCCTACATTTTGTTTGGTACATTTTATTTTATTTTTTTTTTGAAAATATTGGGCTGATTCCCATGGATAGCTCAAATAACTGAAGTGCAGAATGGCAAATTTTGAAAAATTGCTCACAAAATTGGTGTAGCAAACGTTAGTCTTTTGAAATAGCAAAGAAAAATGATTTTAAACCAAAATAAAGCAGAATCAGGTAGAAGACATGGTTTGCAAACATTTTTGAGAATTCGTTAAGGGGGTCGATGCTTATTCTTACTCTTGACAAAGAGAAAAAAAACCTCAAAAATAGATTATTTCTTTTTCAAATCCGAATTTTTTTCTTTCTACCCCTGCCGAATAAAATTCTGGAAAATTGTCAGTCTTAATTAAACCTGATGCGTTTAGGTACATATTAAAAAAAGAAAAATGACAATACGTTAAAAAAAAACAGCTGAGTGAGAATTGGAACATAAAGAATACAATTTTTCCTAGTAAATAACAATGAGCACTTACCTCGTTAAGTTTGAACTAAAGCATAAATTGAGCCCAATATGAAGTGAATATTGATAGAATTGGAGTAGTGCGTTCGTTCAAGAAAATCCTTTTTGCTTTCTTAAATAAGCTTCTTTCATTATTTTCAGATTTCAAAATCTCTAATTGAGATTTGGATTTAAAAATTTTAAATTCTGATAAAAAAAAATCCGAACACAAATGAACAAATTTGATGATAAACACTTTAGAATATCACGAGGTCGAATATCATAAATTAGAAATGACAAACTTTGAAAAACATCTCAGAAAATGAATATGCCACTTGCTTTTTTGAAATGACACGGAAAAGTGATTTTATAGCAGCATGGAGTTTCAAATTTATTTGCTTAGTGAAGTGCAGAAGTCAGAAAATATGATTTGCGTTTTTCGAAAATCTGTCAAGTTTGGACTAAAGTATTTTGTGGCTGAATTTGGTCCAATATAAAGTGAATACTCTTTTAAGAAGTGAACATCTTTTGTTTCCTTAAATAAACTTGCTTCATTATTTTTAGATTTCAAAATTGCTAACAGAGAAAGCTATCAAAATTTTAAATTTTTAAAAATTTAAATTTTGATTTAAATTTTGATTAAATTTTGATAAATAAATAAAAAAAAAATCTATCAGATCAAATATTCGAAATGTAAATCCAAATTGCAAATTTTGAAATTAAATTCCTTAAGAAAATGAATAACTACACTAATTACTTTTTTAAAATGACAAATTCTGAAGCTAAAATTGTTTTATTTACGATATTGGTTATTTCCAAAACCTACCGTTTGAAAAGACTTTTTTTTAATTTCTTTAATATTGCTTAAATTAAAATTTGCTTTTGAAAATAAAAAGAAACTTTAGATATTTTACAAACTATTCTAAATTAAAACCCAATGCTCAACAATTACTAAGGAGTACCACTTGTATTTGATTGCTATTGGTCAAGTTGATTGTTGAAAGAGAATCTTTATCGTTAAATAGTGTAAAGAAACGCGATAGCAGCAGTATACAAGCATACCTTTAAAAATGTATTTCAACCAAAACTGATGAATATATAATATCACTTTGATACTTAGCAAATGATTGAGCGCTAGATTTATGGAACCAATTTCTAAAGACGTACTGGTTCACAGTTCTGTTCAAACAAGTATTCGTTTCCAACGATTGCAAATCATTGAACAATGCTTATATGTAGCATTTTGTTGCTGGATTTAGCCCGATATAAATCAAAAATGATTACTGATAGAAATTTTTTAATTTGATATGTTTTGTGTAGTAGACACTGATTTATTATTTTTAGATTGTTCTAAATTTCAAGTTCTGAAGAAAAACCAATCAAAATTAAGCAAATTTGATAGGAAAATCTTTATTCTTCCTTGGAATACTATAGCAGATTAAATGCAATACGAAACATTCTGAAAAGGACTTCACAAAAAAAGTATAGGACCATATTGTCCTTTCGAAATGATAAACATATTTCTTTTACAGTAGCACGAAATGGAAACAGCAGATCAAAATCACTTTCTCTATCTTCTGCTTTTACATAAACTTCCAAGCAAGAATTAACGATTTTGCCTAGTATTATACATGCCAAAATTCCCTCTCAAAATCTCTCTTCCTCATCTCACCTCCAGCATGCTCCATCTTCCATCATTCCAAAGTCCAAATTAGAATATTACCCCCCACGATCTCGTTGTATGATTTACTCATCATCTGTGTTGTCCTTATTTCTTCTGTTCAGTGTGTTACGGAAAGAAGTTTGGACCTAAAGGTTACGGCTACGGCCAGGGCGGAGGTACCCTCCAGAGCGACTGTTATGCCGACCTGTAGGTATCCAAGGTCATTGAACTAGACGACGGATTCCCAATAATTATTGCATTCTTAATAAAACGTTTCTGGGTGTTCCAAAATTATCCAAATCATTGGGAATCCGTTGTTCAATTCGATGCCAAAACGTTTTGCCAAATTTTGCCAAAAAAATAAAACAAAAAATGATAATCCCCGCTTTGAAGATGATCTTTCTCTCTCTTTATTATTGTGTGATGTAGCTTGTTACGCTCAGCGCTTTGGTCCAAGGGGGATAGGACATGCAGGAGGCTCCTTTCTCGGACTGATGTGCGATGCCTTGGACTTAGAATGGCAGAGGTAGTTGATGTGAATAATAGAAATAGAATGAGATCCGAAGATGTGTCGTTCTATCCTTTTGTGCACAGCATGTTCTGTACACTTCAAATTTCACATGGTGCTGAGATGGAAAAAAATATCCTCCTGACACAAAATTTGCATGAAATCTTCTGGATATATCGAAAGACCATTATAGAACCTCTGTCATTACTTTTGCTTATTACGCTTTACGCATAAACCCTCTCCTGTTATGCTTCCCTTGCTTGTCTGCAAAGCATTTTCTTTTAATAATCTCATCCGATCACGTGGTTCCTACAGCGAGCAGGCTCCTAAAACTACTGTCATCGATACGGCCAAGATCAAGGCCCCACCAGGACAAGGTTGTCCTCGCTGTGGTGGCGTAGTCTTCGCCGCTGAAGAGGTGTTGGCCAGAGGCCGCCCGTGGCATAGGAAGTGCTTCAAATGCAAAGACTGCACTAAGACGCTGGACTCGATCATCGCTTGCGATGGACCCGATAGGGACGTCTACTGTAAGACTTGCTACGGAAAGAAGTGGGGACCCCATGGTTATGGGTTCGCTTGCGGATCTGGATTCTTGCAGACCGATGGGTTGACGTAAGTTCCAATTGATTTTCTCGAAGAGGCTTTGTTCTTTTGACAATTAATGGTAATTATTTCGATTTTCTTCCAGCGAGGATGAAATCTCAGCCACTAGACCATTTTACAACCCTGATACTACTTCGATCAAGGCGCCACCTGGTCAAGGTTGCCCTAGATGCGGTGGCATGGTGTTCGCTGCTGAGCAACAATTAGCTAAAGGAACGGTAAGTATCCAAAAAGGATAGGAATTTATGTTCATTTCCAAGATTTGTTTGAGGAATTGAAAATTTATCTGTAGCACTAATAACCAAAGAATGTTAAGAAGTTGTCGTATTTTTAATCAATTCTTTGCAAATTTGCCAAAAGGTTTTCGTTAATTACATTTAATTGAAGAAACTTTCTTGTTATACATGAACGATTATTTATTTTACACCCAGGAAAACAATGTTTTCTTTTTTTTGAGAAAACGATGAAAATGGAAATTCATGCAAGGTGCAAAAGCTTTGAAAAATATTTCGTACATATTTTGGTTGCTGTTGATGGTTTAAGGTGGGAATAAAAGCTGTCGATACCAGCAGTCATTTCAATTTTTTCAACCTTTCCAGAGCTTTCTTTTATTAAATAGTTTCTTCAGTTGAATATAAATATTTCATTAAAGTCCACTCCCAATACAGAAAAATGATATCCAACGCTTGGTAAAATCCATTATTTGATCAGATCCAGCTCTTTCAAAGTTTCCCGCCTCATTTGCTAAAATCTAGTAAAAATATGTGTCTGTACAATCAGAAATAATTAATTTTGAAAAGAACGGCATACCAATGACTAAAATTGAAGAAAAGAAATGTGATTTAAGCTTCAATGTGGAATTTTTTTAATCAATTGTTTTTTTTTGTGGTTTTAACTGGAAATAAGAGCTTTTCACATCTAGGTACCCAATAAACGTCAAAATCTATTCATTTCTTTGTTGGTTTTCCTCTTTTTTGTTGGTCCTTGCAAATTCTAATGTTCGATTTTTTTTTTAATAATTTAATAATCACTATAAAGAAAGAAGTTAATTACAATGCTACATACACAACTTTAAATAATGTTAGATGATATATTTTTGTTTCTCTTTCGAACAATTCAATTGATTTTACAAATACTATTAAATTTGATTACTGACAGGCGTCATTCCTTTAATTTTTTTCCTTCATAACAATTGCTTCCACAAATTCCAATCTTTAATTTTTTTTTGAATACCGATGATGACCTAGAAAGCCTTCTGATAAAATTCGATCATTATCAGAAATGGAGTAGTCCACAACCAATAGACCCAAAAGTTAATGATATTCAAGGATCCTCTTCTGCTTTTGCTCTTTGAAAACTTGATACACTTCGTTGAATTCCCAGGTAACAATTTAAGGTTTGAACAACCTTTTCCTAAGGATGTCACGACCATCTAAAAAGCTGATAACAAGCTTGTTACAAGGTTATGTCAAGGTTCGTAGTTGACACACGACAAGCTTTTCACAAGGTTAAACACAATTTAAAGTTTGAACAACCTTTTCCTAGGGATATCACGACAAACTAAAATGCTGGTCACAAGCTTGTCACACTGACAAGAAAAATGCACTAGATATATACAAACATAGTTATATTTACAAGAAAAATGAGTTTATTTTTCAATATCTAACTATATTGTTGCTGGGATTCTCTGTAATAAATTTATTTAGGAAAAAAACTAAATAATTACAAATCATACCAACCCCGTGCTCCACGTAAAACGTACCACACGAGGCCTACCTATTCTAAGTACTATATGGATTCTATAACAATTAAAATGTTCCTACTTTAACTAAATAATTTTCCCTATGATTGTTAATAACAAAAATATAATACAGTAGCCTCGCGATCAAATGAATACTACTTTATGTTAAATGCTGAAATATGTGAAATGTGATTAGTTCACATAATCGCGAGTCTACTGTAAATCGGTCAGATATCAGTTATTATTAAATGCGCCCATGGAACGACTTTCGTTATCTCCCAGCATTCGCCAAGGACACTGATTCTTTATAATATACTTATATAAAATCAATGGCCAGGGAGTAAGGGAAAACCATGGCAAAAACCCTACTCTGGGAGAATCTGGGAAAAATCGCAGGCGTTGTTACTGATAGCCGACAAATTATTATTTTCCTTCTGAATGCTGAAGAAGCAGGAAACGTGGAGATTCCTTCAATTCCGACAGTCTTTACGTAGCTGCTCCCTTTTTCACACATTGGAAGTTGAAACCGGAAAGAAGTGATGACGTAAACACAAATAAAACAACAGCAGTACCTATTCTAATACTTAACAATAACTTAATCCTAATTGTTCTAGCCAATAGTAAATAAATTAAAGATCTATACTTTAAATATTTATATAATTATGTAACCTAACCATGTTAAAACTATAATTTGACACTAATTCCGACTACTAAAGAGCATAAAATATTCATTCATAAATACGCACTACCCTACTAACTATCTTAATACCATATCGTAACCTATCTAGTTCTTTAACAACATTACTAAAAAGATTCCCACCATTCCACCGACTCATTATCTCTAATATCGGTTTCGCTTCGTGGCCAAGTTAACCCCTTAGCTAATAAAATGGAGCGGACATTCAAATAAGACATGCTCCGCTGCATCTACCAAACCATATTCAGAATGCGAATCATTAACCCTCCCAATTCTACATTCAAACCACATTCAGAATGCGAATCATTAACCCTCCCAATTCTACATTCAAACCACAATCAGAATGCGAATCATTAACCCTCCCAATTCTACATAAATATGATTTAAAATTACCGTGACCTGTTATTAATTCTACCACCTGATACGATAAATTAACCAAAATTAACAAAAAAAAAAAAAAACCATTACTGGAGAATTAACAAGTATAAAATACCATAGATGGAGAAAATAGGAGCGAGATTGCTGTTTCCTCTATTTTCCTCATTACTACAAAATACCCTCATACGAATGTACCACAGTAAATATATTATTGGTACCACAAAAAAAGATAAGTTTTATAGAATTTTCATAAAGGACATGGCCCACGTCTCCATTTGATTTATTTGTACACGGTTAGGTTCGGATCTTGAACTCTAGATATTTTGGGAACAACAACGCGTGTCAAGTAAAAAAAATGTATAATTAAGTAGTGCTTCCTTTAGTCTGAAAGACATTTTAAACTGTTCTAAACTAATTGAAACTGAAACACAAAAGACACAAATGCACACAACAAATAATGGCGGTCGATAGATTCAAACGATGAACGATTGAAGGCGAATCACTCCGGAAATATACGAGGCCACTGCAAATAATACAATAACCTTGTCACAACCTTTTCATTGAAGATGTTCTGTAAATCTTGTTGTCCTAAATGCTACGACAATCTTGTCTTAACGCTCACACTGTTAGACTTGTTGCCGTAAATGATGGAATAACGTTGTCACAACATTTCGACTATCAAGCTTGTCGTCGACAATTCAAAGTCGAGGAAGTGAAAAGCTTGTCGTAAGCTTACATGTTATCTGGGTTTTGATTTTAAATTAAGATTCTTGACGCTATATTTTAATTTATTTTTCTTTTCCGCTTGTTTTTGTTTCCTTGAAATTCAGTTTGATCTGTTTCTGATAATAACTTAGAAAGGCTCCTGATTAGATTCATCCATTGTAAAAAAGGAACTTTTATACAAGCACATCCGTTAAAATTTATAGATTTAAACGACCCTCTATTCATTTATTTTCCAAAAATTATATTGCAGAACATTTCCATTTCAACATATTTCTCTTGTCCTTTCCAGATGTGGCATAAGAAGTGCTTCAACTGCGCCGAATGTCACAGACCCCTAGATTCGGTCCTGGCTTGCGACGGCCCCGACAAGGAGATCCACTGCAGAGCTTGCTACTCGAAACTGTTCGGCCCGAAAGGATTCGGTTTCGGCCACGCCCCCACTCTGGTATGCGCCGATGGCGTCGCCCCAGCCGTCCACAATCCGGCCCCGAATTCCGGTCACAAGGCCGCCCCTGGACAAGGGTGCTCCCGATGCGGTTACTCCGTCTATGCAGCGGAACAGATGATCAGCAAGAACCGCATCTGGCATAAGCGCTGCTTCAGCTGTGCCGATTGCAACAGATCTTTAGATTCGACGAGTTTGAATGACGGTCCTAACGGTGAAATCTACTGTCGCGGTTGTTATGGAAAGAATTTCGGCCCCAAAGGCGTAGGTTTCGGCATGGGCGCTGGTACATTAACGATGGCATAAGAATCACACAAATTCTCCGATAGATGGCGATGTTATAACATATTATTATCATTATATTTGTGTATATTTTTAACTTCACTTAATTTAATTATTTTGATTTGGGATTCGGATGATTCTTCCCAATTAATTATAAATATTAAGGAAGAAACATCTGATCTCTATAGCAATTTTAATTAATGAAAGGCTGTATAAATATAATTTTTTAGCTTATATATAATAATATTACTCGAAAAAAAATAGCAAAATTAGCAAATTAATCTATGCTTTGTTTTCCTCATGTAACATAAATGCAGATATTTATTTACAATACATATCCCTATAATTTTGTAAGATCATATTTTCCTTTAAAGAAAGGATGAGCAATTTTCCTTTCTACTTTATCATATGTAATAATTCCATACCTACTTGTTTTGTTAATTTTCCATGTGTAACTTGAGGGGACTCGAGAGAACAGTTCGAACGTCTTCGAACAAGAACGATGAATAAACGTATAAAGAAAAAGAGAAAAGACTTTCTTCATCTTCGAAACGACCAGGTTCACCTGGAGATTTTTTTGTATATATCTACACTGGCCAGATTCCTTTGGTCTAATTTTAAAACGTACCAAACTTAAACTTAAAAACACATCTCACGATTTATGTTATTATTATTGTTATTATTATTATTACAGCTTTGCGCTTTATATGCTTCGATAATTTGTTTTGTAATATTGAAGACAACACACACAGAAACACACATATAATTTAATAATTATTATTATGTTATATTCTTATTACTACATTATATTATATCGTTATTGCTTTTTATTTCTATTTGGGATAACTTTACTCATCAGATATTTAACTTCGTTTTATTTTTCTTGTCTCTATTAGGGTGTAAGTTAAATGATAATGATGATGAAACTTAATGTAACTTAATTCAACACATCCAAATAAAAACGACAATAAAAATTGAATAAAATCAACCAAATTGTATTTTTATTTACAAGAAATGATAACACAGGAACATAACCTCACACAGTTCTACCTTACAGCGCCCTCTATGCATAAATTGCATAATCTATACAAAAACATACAAAAAATATTAGCATAAAATAAATCCATACGATGTAAAAATACCTAAAATATAAATTATTTACCTTACGTTCTCATTCTTACACAACAAGACGTCTGATCCGAAAATAACTCCACCTCTAAACATTCCATCATCACACAGACTCTATTTTTAGCGGGGTGTAACAAATACACACATTTCTATGTATTTATATTTCTTCTAAGCAATTATGGGCGTATTGAAAGAGTTTATTCTCCCCTCCCTCTGTATAAACGATTCCGAATCACCTGTAGCATACGTTTTTGGTTCTGCGAGTCTTGTCGAAAATCGCTTTATATGCACGCAACGCCGAGGCTGCCGCATTTTCGTAATATAATAATCTCGGATACGAGCCAAAATGGCGACGGATAACTCGCCAAAATTCCGCGGATTTTTTCGTTTCTCGTCACGGTGAAATATTATTATAATAATTATTAATAACTGGAGGATATTTTTAAGCCTTAACATCTGTGGTTTTATTATTATTAAATAATCGGATGATGAAATGACGGTATTTTTAGAATACATATTTTTATCTCTAAACAAGTTTATAATATTATATTGTAAATTGTGGTGCCATCTATTGGTAAATAGCAAAAGTTGTACTATTAATTGAATGTGTAAGTGGTGAGTGTGACATCTCTCGATGAGATAATGTACTATAAGCTTCAATAAATGCGTGTCCAGATTGATGCGCCATCTGAAGTTCGAAAGTATCAAATTGCTGTTAAGAGAATGTTTTTGGTGGCATAGATTACTGTAAAAAGTAGGAATCTTCAAACTGAAATTTGAAACGGTAAATATATTGTTAATATTTAAATACGAAATAATGGTGCTTAAAATTCACTTTTTTATGTACAATTTAAAATTGATAAATTGTTATTTTACTCCCTTCAATGAAAATAACAAAAATTGGAATTGCTATCAGTGCAAAGTTTCAAAAATTTTTGTTATGAAGGAAAGGTTTCGATTTCGAATTTGTTTAAAAAAAATATATATCTGTGAAAGTACTCCGGTAAAGGAATTTATAATTTATACCGAGTTTGGGCATTTTGGCTTATTAAATAAAGACAGGCATTATTAAGTAAATAAGTAAAATTATATTTCATGTGTGAGGTATATAATAAATAAACTAAAACAATTTGTGGCGACACTTAGTATTTAGACTATTAATAAAATTAATGTCCATAACTCCGAACAGGGAATATTCAATAGTTAGTTCGTCTTAGCAGCTGTGTCGCGCAGCAACACATTCGCACAGTGACTATATAGTCTACTGCACTTGCATAAGCCCAACATGTTTTTATGTCCAATTTCGTCGAATATATGTAGGACAAAGAAATGCTACTATATACGCTTGTGCATGTGCCTCATAGCATGACCAGCATGACGTTAGGGTCAAAACGAATAAACTAATATTATAAAAACGTATTGTTTGCTTCGTCATCTGTGTAATAATAGCAAAACTAAAATAATTTTTTTTGTGGCAAATATAATACTTATTTAAGCTTACGACAAGCTGATTTTAACTTGATAACTTGACATTGCCTTATTGAGTGTAGTTGATGCGACAAATATATAGTAAGCTTGCTGCAAGCTACAAATTTCAATTTCAAGTTTTCATCAAGCTTCTTTTCTTCGTGTGTAGGAATCGCCTAGCGCGCAGTCAAATGATGCACGCGTGGCGCAAATCGCATTATTTTTTAGAACGCTTTTGTATTTATATTAAATATTTATGAACACTTTTAGTTTTATACATGTATGTGCTTTAGTTTGTCCTGTTAAAGCTTTTGCCGTTGGACAATGGATCATTATTATTATTATTATTATTATTAACAATAAACAAACAAAAGGGTGAGTTTTTTTATCTGGAGACAATGGAATATCTCTAAAACACCGTATCAAATCAAAAAAAGATCTTAATAAGATTTGTTATAATGTAGGGGGCTCACTGAATGGTGCCGAACT